>JAJLZQ010000035.1:0-148797 GCA_030572255.1 Kodamaea fukazawae
CATCTCCCAGGAACATAGAACTACTGCCTGCCAAAACCTGGCAACAAGTGTTAGCTATAGGTGGTCCAACACCAACGCTACATTGCCATACTAGGAAAGTCCACCATTTGCTTATGATCCACCGATCTATTGCACGTTACACACACCCATACGAGAATGCATGCTGATTGCCATGTTAACAAGTCCATATGCCGTTCTTCTACCTTCATGTCGATATCATATAAAAATGGACATCAAAACTGACTGAAATATGTAATATGTGAATGTTCAATACAGCCCCAACGGTTTGCCATCTTCTGAAACAGAACGTGGGTATGCAAGTGTCAGCCTACCCAATCAGTAGCTGTAGTATTGGTCGGAACTATATTTAGCAAACTTAAGATCTTTGTTACTTTGAAGTTGCTGAAGTGATGCTGATATCCATGGCGAGTAAGGATATGGCCCGACTGTATGCAGTCTGAATCCAAAAACTGCAACACTCCATCTGGCTGCAAAAAATTAAAAAAAAGTGGCTTCCTTCTCAAAAAGTGGCTTCCTTCTCAATTGCGGCTGCAACTTACCAATACTAATGTCGCCAAACATATATAGAACAACCGTTTTGTTCATGATTACGCTCTCTTTGATGATTCTTCTGTTGCGACATTGCACTGAAAATTGGGGATTGCTTGGTCTGGCCTGTGAAACGAACACTACAGGGTGCTACTGAGATAATCCTCAGTTGACCTCTTTCCTAGGTCGCACTTTTCAGATACTGGCCCACCTCTCTACCCATGACGTGCCACTATTGTGATGACTGCTCAAAATAGACACTCTTCCAATTAGATTTTCTTCTTGTAGTGGGTCCTTCTGTGTAGGAGCACATACAAGAAAGACATAGGAACGGCACGTTTTAAGATGTAAGTGACATTCAAGAGACACCTACAGCGTGTGAGCGCCACTTTAAACTGGTTATGTTTTGTTTGGGGGTCTGCCGCTCTCCTCTTGGTGCTGAAACTGCTCCGTTTACAAGCTCAAAGTAGTCCCATCAGGAATCAAGTCTGTAGGCAACGCTTGCTTCCCAGTGTGTGGCTGCACTGTTACACCCGTCACATGTTGGGACTCAGCTCTTGGGTAACTTAACTTGTATCCTCCTCATACAAAACCATTACCACAAACAGGTAATATCTATTTCTGCGCATTAGCCGCTATCACTTTTATGAGTTACTCCTACCACTCCAATGCCTGAAACCCCAGAGCAACAAGACCCACCACCACTCACAAAGTTCATGGAGTGTATTCAGTACATTAAGGATAATTTGGGCCAATACATAGATTTGTCTGATCAACTCCCTGAGACTTCGTCAGATCAACAACCTGAGACGTCTTCAGATCTTAACGCTGAGACGCCTTCAGATCATCCAACGGAGACTCCTTCAGATCAAATCGTTGCACAACTTCCTGAGAACCGTTCTATCAGCAAATTCTTTGACATTAATGCCCATTTACCTGACTTGTTTAACTCAGATACCAGTTATGTTCAAAAGGCAGAAATGTTATTCGGATTTACACACGATCCATACCAGAACCTTTCTGATGAGATACAAAACTGCCTTTGCCCGTTTCATATCGAGTTGGACAATCTGTCTGATTCAGACCTCAAATTGGCTTATCTAATATTCATGTTGTCTATTCCAAACGTTGAGTATTCCATGGATCCAGGTCTTGAAAAGCTCCACTTCCATGCTGCGGATCCTAGGCATGGAGTCTACGGTTACTTCGAGTACCATATTACCAAGTTTTTGGACGATGCGGAGCTTGCAAAAGTAAGAAACAAGCTTTTAGTGAAGGTGGGTCGTCGCAGAACACAAATTGCATTTCACAGGGAATATAAAATACCTCTGACAGCACAGGAAGACACGTGCAAAGAAGTTGTTAATACACATGTTTTGCAACCAGTCCGTGACTTTTTATTGAACGCTGGCATTCCATTGGAGACCTGTTTGAACCATGAGGCCGAACCATTTAAAGGTCACCGTTTTCACTCTGACTTATACGTCATAAGTGGCTCAGATGTGGTAAGTGTTGTTGAAGTAAAGAGATATCCATTGTTTTCATCTCAAAGCAATGTCTCAAATGATAACTCGAATGCTGACAATCAAGTGGCCAGATGCGATGCCATCTTAGCACATGCTCTTACAACCTCAATGTTTCAAAGAGTTGTAAGACAAACTGTTTTACAAATGTTGGCCCACAGTACGACTTATGGCATCATCACCGACGCACAATATTTTGTATTACTTCAACTAGATGAACGCAAAGACTCCTCATTCACCAAGATTGTTGAGGAATCTTATGCAGATTCGCCCACAGATAGCGAACTCCACGAACTCCCATTGAGGTATAGGATGTTTGATTCCCAGAGCAGTGCACCAAGCGTAAGACTAGCCGTGATTTGCTTCCTTGCAATTGCACAAAGCAACATTGAACTGTCAAAGGAACGCGCAACAACAATGAGAAGCATCATTGGAAGTGGGCGATTCCTCAAGCGTAAATCCCTGCAGTTGGAAAACAGAAAGGCTCCAAAACTCCGCACCACAAGGAACTCCAACAGGTCAAAAGTATAGAGTATTGTGATCAGATCAGAAGCTCTACTGGAGTCGTGGGGAGGTAGTCATGTTGTCAAGCTAATTGTATTGCAATTCAAAAAGGCTGAAGTTAATGTTGTGCAAAGCGTAAATCTCCCAGAAACATGGAACATCTGGCTAGCAAGATGTGGCTACCAAGATGTGGCAACCACACCTCCTCACATTGTCTTGATTGGGCAGTTCATCATTTGCATAAGGTCAAATGATCTATAGCAATGTGTTCGCTACACACACGCAGATGCCAATGTATGTTAGCTGCCATGCTAACAAATCCATGTTCCGTTGTGCTACCTCCAGCATATTAATTCTTCCTGTATTTGCAAACAACGATACATTTCAACTGCCACCATGAACGACAACCAACTTGCAAAATTGTGGAACTCATTCACATTTCCATTACACAAGGCAATCTGCACTGCTTGTTGGACTAGGTGGTACATTCAATATTCGCAAGGTCTCCTGAGCACCTAAGGAGCTATCAAACCAGCTTCTACAACAATGGGTTGCAGAAATTGATTGGCGATCTTTGCCCTGCTTACCGTGTTCTTCCTTGCAGCAGTCGAGTACTTTAATCAATGATCACTGCGTGTCACGGCAAGACCTATGCTTCACCAAAACTAGGGCAGCTTCATATACGACGTAACTGAGTTCATGTATTATCACTCAATACCATCTCAAAGTCAAAATAGTTAACAGCTAGCCAATACCCACGATAATGGAATGCGTTTGGCATTCAAACAACACAAACTTGCACTTCTCAGTGCTGGCTTGCTCGAACAATACGATTTTATATGAGTTTCAACATGATTTGCGACGTCACATGACCGCGCCTGAACTGGCACTCAATGCTGTTTGATTATACTCGCACGTGACATAGGACACTGATATTGTGTGTGTCGTTGCAATAACTAAGTATCCAACTCTGGAGTATACGTATATGTTTAAATGTCTGCCAATTTTAACAATTGATAATGTTTGCTATGACCCAGATGTTTGCCCTTTTTTTTATCTCAGACACAGCCGTTGTGTTTGTGCTATTGGATTCAGCAAAGCGGAAAGATGGACTGCAATACTTGTACACCCTCGACATTAGCGTTAAACGGGCCCCAACTTCGGCTTCAAATGTAGAGAAATCAGTGTAGACAATGCTGCACCAATCACAAAAGAAGCTATACTTTCGTTTCCTCGACGATGCCACCTAAAATTACTCACATTCAAATATATTGGGAAGCGGATCATCAAGTCTCAAACACATTCAGACATCTAACCGCAAAACGTTTGAAAATCGAGTCCAAACAATCATAACAACCCTTATGTTCTTTCTTGACGTCTCTGTAAGATGGAGAGCAATTAATTCTTCAGAGACTTCCCATTTTGTGTGCATGGATGCTCCACTCATCCACGCTCCATCAACTTCACAACACCTCACATCACCTTGTCTCAACACCTCACATCACCTTGTCTCAACACCTCACATCACCTTGTCTCAACACCTCACATCACCTTGTCTCAACACCTCACATCACCTTGTCTCAACACCTCACATCACCTTGTCTCAACACCTCACATCACCTTCAGACATCATCCTCATACTTCACCTTCACCTCACATCACCTCCTTTCACATTAAACCTTCGCTTTTGCTTCTTCAAATAACTCCTTGTAGCCTTGATGCAAAAACTCGTGTACGTTCGACGCCTGCATCGATCTGCCATACCTGTCAAAGGCCTTTTGGGCAGACCATCTAACCAAAGAGCAAGCCCCGTAACAAGCCAAAAGTTGTCTATCTATACCTTCCAACCCTTCGGAGTTGACGTTCCAAACGCCATTGTCAAAGTTGTAGCTCCAGTTGAGCAAGGTGGCCACGGCACCCGTCAAGGTGTCGCCCTGGCCACCCACACGCTTGTCGGAGCCTTTCAAGGAGCAGATGAAGAACTGGTCACCCTTGACGATCACGTCCTGCTCGCCCTTTCTGATGATGGTGACCTTCAAGGCGTTCAGGACCCTCTTGGTGTCCTCAACCGTGTCCTTGGTGAGCTTGAGCTTCAATGCTTCTGCGATTCGCTGGAACTCCACGACGTTGGGCGTGATGAAGGCCTTGGGGTAGTCCTTGATGAGGTCCGGCTTCAACAGCAACAAGTACAAGGCGTCTGCGTCCAACACCACGGGCTTGTTCAACACCTTGATCTCCTCGATGATACGGACCAAGGTTCTCAATTGCACCGGGTCACGGCCAAACCCAGGCCCCACCACCACAATGTCCGACCTGCCCAACAAAGAGGCGATCTTGGGGAGGATCTTGTCGTTGATGACGCCATCAATGGCGGAGGAGGCAAAGTAGTCGGGCACGTCCACCTTGTCCACGCCGAGCTGCTTGATGGAGTTGCTGTCGTACAAGTACGGGTGGACCATCAAGTCCGGCGTATAAGACTTGATGACGGTGGCGGCCTGCTTCTCGCAAATGACGTGGGTCAAGTCTGCCCCCACCAACAGGGCCAGGTGGGCTGAAAAATACGGTGCCCCGGTGTAGTCTTCACAGCCTCCGACAACAGTCACACGCCCGGCCTGGCCCTTGTGGAACGCCTTCAGAAGCGGCTGGATCAATTGTCTAGTAAGATGTATCAACTCGTTGTGTTTCATGGCTGGAGCAAGTGATACGATTGGCTCAACCAACCCTGCTTCCTCCTTGTCCCTTTTCTGGGGGGGCTTTTCTGCAGGACAGCAAAAAAGTGTGGACATACCTCTTTTGCTCACTCTTAGTAATAAATTCTTATTGGACACACACTGAAACTTTCCATTATATAAAAGGGAGGACAATTTCCGCAAGTTCAAAGAAGCTCAAGCACCATGTTTCTGATTACTAAGTTATCCACCCAAAGAGTTGCATTTTCCGTTGCCGCAATTGCTGGTTTGGCCGCCACCACCATGTACTCCACACATTCCTTCGTTTCCAACGAGTCCAAGAAGGCCTTTGTCGGAGGAGACGAGTGGGTTGACTTGAAGGTTGCTAAGACCATTGACCTTTCCAAGGACACCAAGTTTGTTTCCTTCAAGTTGCCACACGAAGACCAAGTGTCTGGGTTGGTCACTGCCTCCATCTTGTTGACCAAGTACGTGACTGCCAAGGGTAACAATGTTATCAGACCTTATACTCCGGTTTCGGATGTCGAGCAAAAGGGCACTGTTGACTTTGTCATCAAGAAGTACGACGCAGGTAAGATGTCTGTGCACGTGCACGACTTGAAGGAGGGCGACACCTTGTCCTTCAAGGGCCCTATTGTCAAGTGGAAGTGGGAACCAAACCAATTCAAGTCCATTGCCTTGATTGGTGGTGGTACCGGTATCACTCCATTGTACCAATTGCTCCACGAAATCACCAAGAACCCGGCCGACAAGACCAAGGTTCAATTGTTCTACGGCTCCCAATCCCCAGATGACATCTTGATCAAGAAGGAGATCGACGCCATTGCTGCCAAGCACAAGGACCAAGTCGAAGTCCACTACTTTGTCGACAAGGCCCCACAAGGCTGGTCCGAGGGTACTGAAGGCTACATCACCAAGGAAGTCTTGAAGAGTAGCTTGCCAAAGCCTGCTGCCGACAACAAGGTCTACGTCTGTGGTCCTCCAGGCTTCTACAAGGCCATCTCCGGTCCAAAGGTTTCCCCAACAGACCAAGGTGAAGTCACCGGTGCCCTTGCTGAATTGGGTTTCACCAAGGACAATGTTTTTAAGTTTTAGACACGGAATTGAATGCTCAACAATGAACTTCTTGTAGCATGTAGTGTATTTGTGCTGTGGTGTTGTGGCATAGCAGCAATCAAAGCGCATATGTGCGGTTGCTGCGGTCGATGGTTGCACAAGCACTTGAGCTCTGAAAAACTGTCAAATTTGTCTTGCTCTACCTCCAAAAAGGTTCTCGAGGAAGGTCTGTTAGCATTATGTCACCATTCTGCAGGTATCCACCAAATGGTTGCAGAAGTGATGGTTGCAGGAGGTGAAGGTTACCTCCATTCCCTTATCACTTAGAGTGTAAAAGTAATCTTTCCATTTGACATGTGCCGTTAAAATTCTCTCTTTTGTGGAGCTTCTACCCCTTCTTAATTGTACTTCTTAATTGTACATCTTAATAATACAATTCGTTCACTTTGCTCCTAGACACTCTTGTCCACTGCTATATCAATTTTTCCAATTTCGCAGCCAAAGCTCAAAAAAAATTGGAAACACCAATTATAGAGATCATTACATATAGACTCAACGCTCAACAATACCGACCCTACAACCATCTGAACGTTACTCCCACTCCACCAAAACACTACCAGGACATCCTCTTATAGAAAAAACAGCAATTTTACACCAGCACACCCCCACATGTCTGAAATGACCTCCCTTAAAATCGCAGTGCAAGGATGTTGCCACGGACAACTTAACGAGATCTACTCACAACTCCCACAAGTAGACCTTCTTCTAATATGCGGAGACTTCCAAGCACTTCGAGGAAAGGCTGATTTTGACGCAATTAGCGTTCCTCCCAAGTACAGAGCGTTGGGCGACTTTCATGAATACTACACCGGAGAGAAGCGAGCCCCAGTGCTTACAGTGTTCATAGGAGGAAACCACGAATCCTCCTCTTACTTAAAAGAACTCAAGTTTGGAGGTTGGGTAGCTCCAAACATATACTACTTGGGGGACTTTGGAAGTATATGGTACAAAGGGTTGAACATTGCGGGATGGAGCGGAATCTTCAACAGAGACTCGTTCTTGAACAACAGGATAGAAGACGAGAGAGTACCGTACAACCCCCGTTCTTTACGGTCCGTGTACCACAGTAAACCAAAAAACTACCTAAAGATGTTGTTGTTGGAGAAGCCAGACATTGTGTTGAGCCATGACTGGCCGTTGAACATAGAGCAGCACGGCGACGTCAGGGCCTTATTGAGGAAGAAGAAGTTTTTCAAACAAGATATCGAGTCAAACCAGTTGGGAAGTCCCTTGAATAAGGTATTGTTGAGGAGATTGAGGCCAAAGCACTGGTTTTCAGCCCATCTCCACGTGAAGTTTGAGGCCAAGGTGAGGCACGAGCAGAATCAGCCGCAGAGTCTGAGTTCTATACCCAGCAAAACAGCATCTGACGAAATCGAGTTGGACATGGACGAAGTAGCAGAGAATGCTCCAATTTCGAGCAAACCAGCTTCTCTGGTGACTGGTGGAATAAACACCGACGAGATAGAACTAGACATGAATGACGACATCAAAGAATGCAGTCCGGAGAAGAAGAGGAAAACGGACATGCACAAGACCAACCAAGATGAAATCGAAATCAGCATGGATGAGGTAGTTCCAGAAGACAGTAAGAAACTGGAGCTCACCAATACCCACTCCTCCAAACAGATTACCCCAAAGCAGGAAGCAGAGGAAACAAAATTTCTAGCCCTCGACAAATGCCTTCCCAGACGTCAACACCTCGAGATATTCACGATCCCAACGGATCCTAACCACCACTCGGCCAATTTCACAGGCATTTTGCACGATAAGCGAGAGATTGTCATCAACCGTGTGGTTGAGAAGTACCTTCGCCAGAACCGCCACACGTTCCAAGAATTGGATACCTTTTCGGTTCTTGCCAGTCCCTCGGGATTCCCGTTCCTTGACGAGCTTGCTGCGCAAGTCACCAACCAAGTGCAAAACTTCACCAGTACCGACCTACAACCCGCTGAATTCGCCCCAACAGCGCCTACGGATGCTCCTCACTTGAAAACATGGGTGAACCCACAAACCGTCCACTACTGTAAACAATACGATATCCCATTCTGAAAGAGAATGAACATAGCATTTGCGCAAGGCTGGCTAATTGTAGGCTAGTTGAGCACGCAAAAAAGAGTCTTTGGTATCTTCCACAAACCTTGTGACGAACCTACACTGCATTGTTCGAGACCCAGCTCCGTAGCAGCGACCCCCCTGCCTATTCCTGCCGAGTTCCAGCAAGAATTCCCCATCTGTGCCCTCGTTTTTTGGCGTCTTGTCGCTCGTCTTGGTTGTCGTTTTCTACATCGGCTCACCAAACAATTGCGGTCTGCGAAACTAAAAATAAAAACAAACTCCTCCTCCTTCAAAACGTACAACTCACAGTAGCCGACCCTTACTATCCTAGCATGGCTGTTGATCATAACAACCCGTTAGTGGTGTCCTTACCATATAACTTCAACAATGTCAACGAGTTCCCCACGGAGGTGATGGCAGACAGATTCCAGGCGTGGAGAGTGGTCATTAAGGATATCGTCACGTATTTGAAAGAGTACGGGCTGGTCCAGGAGGAAATCGTCCGTCAGCAGATTAGATTGCAGCATGCCGTCGGGACGTCGTCCAATGCCCCGCCCACCAACGGAAACGCCCACAACCACCACCAGCACAAGGAAGAGGTCAACATTGGCAAGTTCTTTTTGCCTGTGGGCAATGGGTCCATCCAAGATATCTCCAGTATTTTGACCAAATACCACCAGCAAAACGTTGCATATGCGTCCAAGACCTTGAAGGAGATAAACAACATCATAATACCCAAGTTGGAAGAGTTGAGAAAGGACTTGTTGGTCAAGATTAAAGAAATTAAGAACTTACAGTCCGATTTCAAGACTAGCTTGGGAAGAGAGGTATCCGAGACCAAAGCATTGTTATCGCAATACCAACAAGCCATCGAGGTGGCCAACAAGTTGGACGGCAAGTTGTCCGCACCGAGTTCTCACGACCACTCGGCTCCAGACCATGGGAGATATGACCCTTACTTGGTCAAGATTAAGCTCGACAGGCAGTTGAAGAAACAAATCAGCGAGGAAAACTACTTGTACGAAGCCTACTCTAACTTGCAGAACTCGGGGTCCAAGTTGGAGTCCATTATCGTTGTGGAGATTCAAAACTACTTGAACCAGTTCTTGAACTTGTTGGACCACGAGAACTCCACTTTTGGGGACTTTTTGTTGAACAACTTGACCAAGGGTTTCCTCAGCAAGGAGTCCAACTTTGAATGGGATTCCTTCATTTCTCGCAACTTACCTTCGGCTTCGCTCACTGTGCTGGCTGTCGGCAACAACACTTCGCTGGTCAAGTCAGGATGTTTCATTGACTTGTCTTTCCCAGCCAGAAAGTTGGCTGATTTGAACATTCCAAACTATGACTCTACTTTGAACAGAGTTGTCAGAGAAGGCATGTTGGAAAGAAGGTCCAAGTATCTCAAGAGTTACTCGAGTGGGTGGTATGTGTTGACTTGTAACTACTTGCATGAGTTCAAAACCTCTGACAGAAAGAAGGATCAAATTCCAACCATGTCGCTTTCTTTGGACTCCTGCACTGTTAGCGACCATTCCAAGGATGATGGCAAGTCTGGTGGAGTGTACAAATTTATACTTTCATCCAAGCAATCTAGTGGATTGATGAACAGAACCCACAACTGGGTGTTCAGAAGTGATACCTATAAGAGTATGATTGATTGGTACAACGACATCAAGACCTTGACCGGGATGAGCACCCCTAGCTCGAGAGCAAGATATTTGAATAAGAACAGACCCGAGATTATCAGCAGCAGTGGTGCGTTGGCATCGCCCAACTCGTCGCGCCGTGTTTCCAGAAACTCTTCCTTGCTTTCGTCTGCCAGGTCTGCCACTCGTTCGCCAAGACCAACCTCGCCAGTCAGAAGTCATGTAGGGAGTGTCAAACAAAGACCTTTGTCACAGACCACGCTGATTTTCAATGCCAACAGGTTGTCTCTGACCTTTTCGCAAAAGAACAACCAATCGCCAAGATTGGCCAACATGATCAACAGCGATGGAACCATCATCACTCCTGTCGATACCTTTGACGAGAAGGACACCCAACAACAGCATTCGATCGAGAACCGCAAGTTGCGCTCACCAAAGGATGACCATTACCAAGAGGCCAACGATTCACACGAACAAGAACATGCCCACCACACACAAGAAGAGGCCCAGCACGACCACGTCAACGCCGGCGAGGTTCCTCAATTCTTGCATCCTCAAATGCAGCCCATAGCACAACCGGTGGGACAACCCATGCAGCATAACAGACAGGTGTCCCTCCAGTACCACATGCAACCGCTTCCCAGCTCCCCTGGTGGACAGACTCTGGGCAGCATGTTGTCCCCACAAGCCATTCAATACTATATTCCACCTCAGGGAGGGCAACAGCCTCAATTCTACGATCCTGTTCAACAGCAATACTTCACCTTGACGCCCAGCTTGCCTCCCAGTCAAGGTGCTGGTGGGGTCTCCTTGCAGCAAGTTCAACCACAGGTGCAGCAGCCACAACCACAGTACTTCCCGTCGCTGCCTCAGCCAGTGTCCCATGGGGGTTCTGTAGCTCCTACCAACAGCACGTTGGCTGCTGCTGAGCAGTTGCAACACTCCACGTCTGGCAACACACAATACGTGCC
Source organism: Kodamaea fukazawae (assembly GCA_030572255.1). Classification (NCBI taxonomy): domain Eukaryota; kingdom Fungi; phylum Ascomycota; class Pichiomycetes; order Serinales; family Debaryomycetaceae; genus Kodamaea; species Kodamaea fukazawae. The sequence goes on from JAJLZQ010000035.1 coordinate 11,061, forward strand.
TGTTCAAGCGGGCTCTCCGTTGCCATACGCCGTGGATACGGCAAACTATTTTGCCCAATACCAACCAGTTCCCGTGGGCCACCACCCAGGCGAACCTTTGCCATATCCTACTGCGTCTGTTGGTTCTTCTGTGGAAAAGCACCCTACAGCCGACGAGCCTGCTCAAGAAGACGAAAAGGATGAGGTTTCTACGTTGGAGAGTGGTGATGATGGAAGTGTAGTTGCAAAGTAGAGTTGATGATTCGAAGACTCCTAGTGAGTATACGTATAGAATAGATCTTGATTTTGAGATTGTAGGGAACAAGAGAGGGCGGAACGGGATGAGAGAGGGCGCAACGGGATGAGAGAGGGCGGAACGGGATGAGAGAGAGGGGCGAGAGAAGGACGAAGAAGGGCGAGACAAGAAGAGTAGCGTCGTCATGGACGTATTGCAGGGTCTGCAACACAACTCTCAACGGCTGCAACAGGTTGCAAATCACACCCACAGATAAAGCTTTCCAAGCAAAGCAAAGAAACTGCGTGAACAACTCACAAGTACAACCATTAAAGCTTCTAGAACCACACTTCTACTCACACTTCGTCACCAACCCCAATACCACTCGCCCTGATAGCCCTCTCAGCCTTTACTGTTCGATGCGCAACTGAAAAATTCATCTCTTATAGGAAGTCATCTCCATCTCTCATGGGTAAGTCATCAGGCTAAATCATCCTACATGTCACCTCTTTCGATTTAGTTCATCTCGAAGATGGAGGACTTCCTGGAGACTTCTTCGAGGACTTCTTGGAAGACCTGCCTCTTGGCCCATCACTTGATACCCCCACTACATTCATTCGTAATACATTTTTATTAATATATCGTTTAGACAACAACACCAGAGTTAGAAGCAATTCTTGGCCACAAGTCAGCACATTCCTTAGCAACTGGACCAGTGATGGCAGAACCCTTCATTTCACCCTTAGGGTTAACAATGACACCAGCGTTATCTTCGAAGTACAAGTAGACACCATCCTTTCTTCTCCATGGTCTAGATTGTCTGATAACAATGGCAGGCATAACCTTCTTTCTCAATTCTGGCTTACCCTTCTTGACGGTGGCCATGACCATGTCACCAGCAGAAGCAGCTGGCAATCTGTTCAATCTAGCACCGAAACCCTTGACGGACATGATGTACAAGTTTCTAGCACCAGAGTTGTCAGCACAGTTGATGACGGCACCAACTGGCAAACCTAAAGACATACGGAATTTGTTACCGGAAGCACCAGACCCAGACATATTGAATGTGTTGTATTAAAGAATAGGTTGGAAAAAGTATTTTGAATCTGTATCGAAAATTTTTCGTCGCTGTGAGGGAGGAGGAAGAGAGCGGTTTTGTGGCACGTTGGACGAGCGTGCGACTTTTTTTAATGTCTAGCGGACGCAGCGGCGGGAAGGGCGCGAGCCCTAGCGGAGATGCCGGGCACGTGACTCTTTCCACCAGCGGTGTCTTGGTCTGTTTTGTGCTGCTGCTTCTGCAGCCCACTTTTTCTTTTCCCTTGATTTAACTTTTGCTTTTGTGGGCCCAACGTCATAGGACCCTCCGGTAATGGGAGAAGCAATAGCAAAGTTTTTCAAAACACGAAGGCTGCTGGGCAACATCGACGTCAAAGACATGCTCGAAGGGTGTCCAAATACCGCAGATTCCTGGCAAACACCACGCTCATCGCACAAGGCATTCCCATGGATGAAACTTTCACCACCACTTTGCCACCACGCTAGGGCACCCCCACCATCTCTCCTCTGTACGTCTGTCACACCCAACTCTCCACTTCAGGCCCTTTCCTGATTTTGTTACCTTCTTGCCGTTTTCGATTTCACGTTACTTTTTTTTTTTTTTTTAGCTGGGAGAAATCTCGCGTGGTCGCGATACAATTCCGAGGCCGAACACCAAAACATGGGCACGTCGAAGGACTCACAACCATTGGGTGTGTCTGCTTCAAAGGTTAAATGGGTCGTTTCGAGGTACGGTGAGATAAGTGACGAAGGCGAGAATCGTGTCAAAAATTGCAGGACGGCTGCATGAGGGTGGTGGGGGAGGTGAATCTAGATCCCACTGCGGAAGCACGATGGGCGGTTTGGGAGGGCTTGTGGGTGGAACGGGGTGCAAATACGAGGGCGCTATCTCTGGCGGGAGGGCGAGCCGCAAACACGGTGTCGAAATCAGCGGCAGCGTCACATGGAGGGCAGCACGGGCGGATCGCAAACCAAGCAAAGCAAAACAAAGGTGTACAGGGCAGTCATCTTTAAACATCCGATTCCAAACATTACAATTCATAAAGCTATCTAATTATTTACAACTTTTAGGGACCCTGGTTGCCGGGCAATCATGTCGGGCAACAGGCCGTTGCTCAATTTTCTGCGGCCCAACTCGGGGGCTTGTAGATGCTGTTGGCCCGGGGGCCCTGAGCCGCCTATATCGTAGAAGACAAAGTCACGCTCCGACAACAGCTTGTGGGCCTGGTGGCCCTGGGGCCCGTTGCCGGAGGAGCCTGACGGGAAGCCGTTCAGGGTGGACCTGCTGTGGCCGTTGGAGTCGCTGTTCAGCAGCGAGTTTGCGTAGGCGAGCTGCTGGTATGTGTGGGGCTCGTTGTTGCTCATGATGATGGATGAATTTCTATTATGGGAGTTTTCCATGTTGTTCTGGTGTGTGTCAAAGTTGTTGTAGCCGCCCGCCAACAAGAAGGGGTTGGGTTCCAAGGGCGCAGGCGCCGACGGCTTTTCCGAGGGCCCGGACAAGGTGAACTCGTCGTCAAAGTCGTCCTCGTTGTTGCGGTGTCTGCGCCACAAGAAGAAGGCGAGGAGCGCCAACAAGGCCACTCCCACGAGCGACCCCACCACCGCCCCGGCAATGGCGCCGCCGCTCATGCCCAGCTTCTTGTGCTGGTCCCCCAGGTTGCTGCTGTTGCTGGTGGTGCCGTGGGAGCCCGTCGGCGTGGGCGTCACCGTCTTGATGATGACCGACTGCGTCCCCGAGGCCGTCAACGTCGACACCACCGTCGTCCGCGTGCCCTGCGACGTCGCGTCGTCCGATGTGTCGCTCGACGACGTCGAGTCCGTGCTCGATGTGGATGATGTGCTAGTGGAGGACGACGACGACGTCAGGCTCGACAGCGTGCTGCTGCTCGAGCTGCTCGACGACAGCGACAGCGACGACAGACTCGACGACGAGCTGGTGCTGGACTGCGTGTCGCTGCTCAGACTCGAGCTCAGCCCAGAGTCCTCCACCTGTGTGTTGATGTAAACAGTGTAGTAGTCCCCGTCCCCTCCACACATCTCAAAGGGGTATCCGGTGCAATTCACATTACAATTGGAGCTCGACACCTTGGCCGACGAGGCCGGCGCCGAATCTGCGCAGTAGCACTTGCTGCCGTCTATTAACGCTGCCACCCGCTGGCCAGAGCACTTGCTCTCACAGTGGCCCGAGCTCTGGAACTTGAAATCGTCCGCCAAGCTACCGCTCAACGACGACGCAGAATAGCATCCCAGTAGCACAAACTGGTCCCCCATCACTCGCCCTATGGCAACCATTAAAAGGGCAACAACAAATCCCGTCGTTTTCATATTGTTATTAGTTGTCCCTAAAAAAAGAAAATTCAATCCTCCTCCTGTAAAATCGGGCTGCCTCAAGTTATTTATAATCGTAAGGATTTCTCCCTAAAAAATAAAAATCTAATCACATACACAAAATGCACCTTTTTGTACGAAGGAAAGTTTGGAGGCCAGTATCTGTGACGGTGGGAGGCCAGTGTGGAGTCGAAACTTGTCTTTTTGAGGTCCAGTCAGCTTTGGATCTGTGGCAGATGCATCCGCCATAGCTCTGGATGCTTACTTGCCTGGAAAAGGCCGATCTCTTTCCCTATTGATGGCTGACATTTCCACTTGAGGTACAATAGGCATCGAAAAAATTCCTCAAATATGGAATGCTGAAACGCTTGCCGTCCGGGTAACCCCCCGACGTGGAACGGACGCTAGCGCAGTCGTGGTAATGAGGCTGCACTCTGTGGCCAGCGCCGAGGGGCCCGTTGCACGAATCGAGGTGCAAACGGCTAACCTCCGACGCCTCCGGACCAGTCCACGGAGCCACCAGCGGCTCGTGGTGCTGGTAGCGCCCGTCGCTCCGGCTCCTAATCGCTCCAGAATGTGCAATACACCGCTGCCCGTGACCCGCTCGCGACACAAAAGCGCGAGGCACTCACGTGTGCGCCGGATAAAGGAATGCCTCCGGCGTTCCCCCGAGACTGGCGCGTCACGTGCACACCTCCATTTAAAGGGAAATCGGGACAGCGAAAAAACTTATGGGTTTCAATTCGATGATACGGAGGATCAACAGGGACGTTCGACACCACTGTTTTAGTGGCTGAGACCAGAACTGTTGTCTGTTGAAGTGGCCGGATTGGGGCTCTCAGAGTGATACCTGCCTTTTTCGCTAACCACGACCGGAAAAATTGGTCGTTGTTTGATAGTAGTTGGGCTTACAGATTTGATGGACACACCAAGTGTATTGCACGAAGTATATCAAGTGCACCATGCAGCAAGTATATCAAGTGCACCATGCACCATGTAGTGATCCTTCTCCGAAGTGATCTTTCTCCGAAGTTCTCTCTTCCGGACTTCCCTCTTCTGGACTTCCCTCTTCTGCTACGTCTTCTCCGTTCTCTCTTCTGCTATTTCCTCTCTTCTGCTATTTCCTCTCTTCTGCTATTTCCTCTCTTCCCTCCCAGTCCCCTCGGGCGCTCGTCTCCCTTCTCATGCCTTTACGATGACTTACGATGCATGGCCTATTGTATCTTTACGAGCTTCCAAACATGACAAGAACCCTCTACTAACCCAAAGAGCCAGCAGCCTGCTGGCAGGGATGTCGGCGGTACCTCGACCCAGCAACCAGTGGCTCATTCTGTTGTAAATCTGCCAATGTTACTCAAACGTTGCCCTTTATTGCGTCTTGCGGGTGTGGTTCGTGTCGTCAATTGGCCCTGTTCGGGTAACCCAGTTGCCGTCACGGTACCCCTACGTCCCACTCCTTGCTGAAAAACCCGCCCGCTGCTGCTTCTGGAGCCCGCCGCATCTCCGTGCCTAGGGCAGCAGCGGTGCCGTTGCAGGCCCAGCCAGCCAGCTGGGCTCGAACAATGCACCCAGCACACTGCCCACGCCAAACAATAGTGCCCGTGAAGCTGACATCAACAACCCTACGCTGCCATTGGATCTCTCGGGCTGGTCGCTACTTGGTTCTGATCGCTCGCCGCCGTTTTGTATGGCTGTCAAGCTCTCGACTAGTGCTCGGTGCCTGGCCCAAAAGATCAAATGATCTCCCTCACTTAAATTTATCGCTGTCCTATTGTAATGTCTGCCCCATCAGTAGCAAGCATCCTCCACCACCATGAACAAACCATCGACACCATGGGGATTCCCGACCTCGTGTCGTACGACCCGGCCTACGTGCCTGTGGTGTCGCCACACGTCAACCAGTACAAACTCCTCCAGATAAAGCAAGAGGTGTCGCTACTTAAAGAACACAACCCGTCCCAGGCCCCCTTGATCAACAGGCTTTTGAACCTGTTGATTGACGAAAAGTTGTACGTTAACACCAAATTGATCGAGGCGTTTGAGAAGAAGTACGCCAAGGCAGATCAGCCGAGCCACGGGGACGCAATCGAGGTGGTGGACTTGAACGCCCCTCCACAGCAGGAAGACTTGACCTCGTTAAGAAAGAGATTGCTATCGGGAGGCACACAGACACAGTTGTTGGACTCTCACAAGCAGAACGACATCAACGAGTCCATACAAAACTCCATCTTGAACGAATTGATCGACATGACCAGCCACTTGAAGGACTCCTCCATGAAGTTTGCCTCCAGCTTGGCCCAAGACACACAGTTGTTGGACAAGACCAGTGAAAACTTGTTGAAGAACTCCACCTTGTTCAACACCTTGAACAATAACTTGACGAATTACGTGGAAAACAAAACTGGGTACAAGATTGGCATATGGTTTTTGATAAAGGCCACCGTGGGATTGGTGTCTGTTTTTTTGGTAATGGTGATTCTAGTGAAAATTTTGCCGAGTTTGTAGGTGGGAAGAGGGGGTAAGTGATGGAGTAGGGAAACGCAATCGTTTAGGAAGAACAGAGAAAATGCCTACTTCAACTTGGAAGAGAAAGGCTTCACTTCTACAGACATGCAAGTGAAATTGGTTTATTTCTACAGACATGCAAGTGAAATTGGTTTATTTCTACAGACATACAAGAGAAATTGGTTTATTTCTACAGACATGCAAGTGAAATTGTTTATTTCTACAGACATACAAGAGAAATTGGTTTATTTCGGGCCAATGTTACTTATGATGTGACTTTGAGATAGTACGGGCACCTCAGGCATGTCTCAAGTTTGCAGAAGATTCTGCTGTTTTATAGGAGCAATGGCCACACATGGGCAGGCGTTAACATGCGAGCCAAGCTGATCTTCACACATCCATGAAAACGTTTCCAGCTTTTGGGACATACCACCCACTTCTGCTAGTCACCTTGGTTTGACCTTCGGACACCAATGCCTCTCTGCCTCAGGAATGCACAGAAAAATGTACACTAATTGGAGAATGTACACTAATAAGAGAATGCACGTTACAGTGTAATACACACTAACGGGAGAAGCACGTTGGAGCAACTACAAAACTTAATACTCACAGGAATGTGTACCGAAAGGAGTGCTTGAGTACACAAGCACAGTACAGAGTATAGGAGAATGCATGTAATAGGAAGTTACACTAACTGTAGAGACGTAGGACACGACGGCATCAGAAACCACTGGAGACCACTAGAAACCACTGGAGACTTCAGTTCCAGAACAATCCCGCTGTAAACATCTTGTTCCTAATCAATTGGCTGCAAGGCTGCAAATATGCACGACCACGCAAGTCGGAAGGGTGCTACGATGAAGTTGCCAGGTACGACGACGCTATTATGAGGTCACCAAGACCCGTGGTGAGACCCTTGGAGAGAGCTCTCTTGTGAAATCACGACACCCTGGCGGGGAACAGGTCTGTTCTCTCTGAACTACCGCACGAGAGGATGTTGCCTTAGTGAGGGAATTATTCAAGATCACCCAAAAAACACCCATCAGCCCATGTCAGGCTGGCACAATGATGGCGTCCGCCACTGCCGTCGCAAGTTCTTGCACTACGCTAGTGGAGTAAAACTTTAGCAGCCCAGTTGGGTGATGAGAGGATATTCTGTTGGGCACCAGCGTCGTTTTTTGTGCAAACTCTTTTCGATCCACCCATCAAAACTACATAACACTACAATTTCTCTATGATCAGTCAATTACTTCTTCCTAATAATCCAAACCTAACTTTTCATGCCCCAAACGGGGAGTAGGGTTATCCCAACCCAAACATAAACTCATCTAAAAGATTTGTACAAGAGCTCCGAGAGGGCAGCTCGTAAGAAAAATGCCATAGCACATGGGGACAAAGAGAAGCAGTAGTCCCGAGATCCCCAGTGCTTTAGGTATTACATGTAGACATGAAGGAGGACCGTCTGGAATCGTTCAAACACTCTAGATCTAATCCTCCTTGTCAACTTCGTCCTTTCTATCGGCAATGAAGTCATTGTCCGAGTAGGAAGGAGAAGAGATGGAATCCAATAATGGAGCGCCGTGGACACCTCCACCCAAGTGGGCAGATGCACCACCGTTGTGGTTATTGTTGTTGTTATTGTTGTTGTTGTTGTTGTTGGCACCACCTCCATTTTGGTTATTCAAGTTTTGGAATTGTCTGGGCAAGTTACCACATCTGTCCTTACCAAAGTTGATCTTGAGCGACTTGTAGTCGGCAAAGGACTTGATGCCGTCAATGGCCTTGATGGCGTTTGCAATGTTGACAAAGTTGATGAATGCACAGTTCTTTTCTTCCAAGTAGTTAATCTGCTCAATGTCACCAAACTTGGAGAAGTCTTCTCTCAACTTGGCCGGGTTGTAGATTTCAAAGTCTGTGATGTTGCCCACATAGATGTTTCTCAGGGCACCGTTGGAGACGGCGAGCGAGAGGGCGTTTGGCAAAGGTCCCGAGTGCTTTCCCCAGCCAACCTTGATTCTACGGTTGTGGATGGTCAAGCCGTGCAACTGGCACATGGCGTAGAACTGGGCGGTTGCAATGGGGTCAATAAAGGTGATGAAACAAACGTGTCTTTCCTTCAAAAAGCGGATGCTCTGAAGCAAGCCTCCTCTGACGACGTTACATATTTCTTCGACGGAGGAGTCCTGGTGCAAGTTGCCCAAGTAGACGGTTCTGTTTCCAAGGTTGTTTGCGCCGCCAGCTTGGGTTGCAATCTGGGCGGCTGCAGCAGACTGCTGCACCAAGGCGGAGGAAATGAACTCGCGGTCGGCAGCAGTGACAATGTGCTCCATGCCTGGAGCCAAGCCCAAGTACTGGGCAGCATTGTGCTGCTGGGTCTTGGTGATGAAGGCACATCTGTCCTTGCCGTAGAAACACTTTTTATCCAAGTACTTTTCCTTTAATGGCAAATTAGCAACACATCTAATTGCGCTTAAAATGGACAAAAAGTGGATGAATGCAATCCCCTTCTCTGGAATGATCTTGATGCAGTCAATGACGCCGTAGCACGACAAGTCTTCTCTCAACTCGGCCTCCGAAATCACCTCGCCCGTGGACGGGTTGTTCAAGTTGCCCAAGTAGACGTTTCTGGTTGCGCCGTCACGCTGGATGGCCTCCATCACGGCAGGCAAGATGGGGCTGTTTTTGCCCCAGCCGATGCGGATGTCATGGCCTTTGATGCTTAACTTTTTTAAAATACAATCGGAGTGAAACAAAAGGGCCGACTGGTGGTCGATAAACAGGATGAATGCACAGTTTTTGGCAGGCAAGATCTTGACGCTTTCCAAGATGCCCGATCTGACGTAGTCCAACAACTCGTTGGGCTGGATGTCGGCAGGGATGTTGCCCAAGTAGACGGTGCGGGACGGGGCCAGGTTGTTCTTGGGGCCGCCAATGGAGGCGGCGGCGGCAGCAGCGGCAGCGGCCGCGGCGGCTGCTGGGGGCATGCCGTGGTGGCCCGGGTGGCCATGGTGGCCGTGGTGGGCGTGTGGCGGGACGTGCTGCGGCCCGTGCTGGGGCCCGTGCTGGCCGTGGAGCTGCTGGGGCATGCCGAGGCCCTGGTTCTGGTGGGCAAGGTTCATGCCGGCCATCTGGCTGCTCAAGCCCTGCATGGATAAGGCCTGCTGGGAGTCGTCGGGCGCGTTGCCGTAGATGTCTGCCGCCTGCTTCTGGAAGGCATTGCCGCCAACCAAGTAGCCGTTGCCCTCCTCGTAGTACTCGGGCTCACCGCCCGAGCCCGTCTCGTTGGTGCCCCTCGAGTCGTCACCAGCGGCCCCCTCAAAGTAGCCCTGCTGGTCGGCAAACCCGTTGTACTCGTAGTTGGGTGCGCTGCCCTCGCCAACGTCTCCGCCCAAGATCAATTGATCCTCGGGCACTCCCTGGTAGTATTGCGGGTAGTAGGGCTGTCCCATGTACTGCTGTGGCATCCCCTGAAATGGATCATAGTATGTCATTCTATATCAAGCAAAAAAGAACTGAAATATCAAAAGTTGAATGTAGTTATGTATATAGAAATGAAACTAAAGTGGATGGAATTAAAGACAAAAGACTCGAAAAAAAATAAAGGTATCAAAGTTGGTATGGTTGAAAAGGTGGGCCCCCGTACGTTCCTTGACTATAGTTCTTTGTGGTTGCCTTCTCTTTAGAACTAAAAAGTCTATAAAATGGTTTTAAGAAAAGAGTTGTTTGTTCCTATATTTTTTTCCCTTGTACCATTGAAAATTTTGATCGACCGGAGGGATGAATTTGGGGAGCAGGGTTGAAAAAGTAACGTGCAGGGCACAAAAAGATCCCGGAACTGGCGACCTTGGCTGCTCTGTAGTCGCCAGCTGGGTACCCAGACCCGTCCCGGTGGCCGTTGTGGGAGGGGAACCGTCCCCAGTGTGTTTCGTGTGTGTTTCGTGTGTGGTGTGTGTGAATGTGAGGAGCGTGTGTGAGTCTTGACTGAGTGGGGGAATGTATGTGAATGTCTGAGACTTGCACGAACCTTCCCCAGACTTGTAGAGAGAGATCAGAGAGAGGTAGACAAGAGCTATAAATTGGGTGCAAATGCAGATGTGGATAGCCTTTGAACCCTCAGTTTCGATCTGGCTACGTGGTATGACTCGGGGGAAGAGCTTTCTTTGGGTTGCAGACACGCTTGGGTTTGTGTATCTAGTTGCAATGAGAGGAACAATAGATGCTATTTTGGGAACACAAAGAATGGCTGTTGGGGTATGTTGATTGGTGGATAATACTTTTCAAGAAATGCCTGGTTAGCTCAATCGGTAGAGCATTTGACTCTTAAACAGGATATCAAAAGGTTACGGGTTCGAGCCCCGTATCGGGCTTCTTTTTTTGTGGGGAACCAAGATGTCTTTGGCTTGTTCTTGTGGCTGGTGTGTTTCTTTTGGTATCTCTTGTCTCTGAGGCTCGTCTTGTTGTCGTTGGCGGTCTCAGTGACTTTTTGATATCTGATATTGGTAAATTTTGTTCGTCTTCTATGTTGGTCTATTATGTCTATAGTCTATGTAAATGCAAGTTGGGAGAACGGCATCTACTTCTACAAGGCGTATACTCTTAAATGAACGCCTCTCAACATCCCACCGATCTCACCCACTCCATCTCAACATCCCACCTATCTCACCCATCTCATTCAACCACTCTGATCGTTGTTCCCTAAAGCACTCCCTCCCATACGTACACTTCGTTTCCTCCACTCGCTACCAACCGGTTGGAGTCCTCGTCGTAGTCCACGTTGCTCACCACCGTAGACCCCACAGCAAGGGTCTTCAACCTGCGAACCCCGTGCTGGAAGTTCCAGATGTACACTTCTCCAACGTCCGAGCCCGAGACAAAGTGGTGCCTGTCCATGAACTTGACGCCGATCTTGTAGTTGTCGGAGTTGCTGGTGGCGGCCAGCCCACACGTCTCCAGCCCGTGGAGCACTTGGATCTCGCCGCTGCTAAAGCCCACCACCCTGTGTTCGTACAGCGACTCGACCGAGGTGACGATGGGGGCCTCGGTGTGGTCCACCGACGCCAATGACTCCGTCACCATCTCGTCCCGCCGGAAGTCGAGAGAGTACACACTGCCGTCGCTGCTGCCCACACTGGCCACTAGCGTGTCCGACACGCTCACACAGTTCAAATTGTCCTTGCCCATGTCAATCGATAGCACGGGCGTGTACGCCGTGCTCTGCCGCAAGTCGTACACGAGGAACTTGTGGCCCGTCCCCACGGCGATGCTCAAGGCGTTGTTCAACACGGCACATCCCAACGCTCGATCTCGCTCAGGAAGTACTCGGTAGGCCGTCTCCTTCTGCTTGGCCAAGTCCATGTAGATCAAACTGTCCTTGGCCCCGACACTAATGAAGCTTTGGTCTTCAGAGATGGCTAGGCAGTCGACCACAGAGTTGGGTCTCCACGCCCTGCTCAACTCGATCCCACTGTTGGAGCCTTTTAAGTCGTGGATGGCCACGTGTGAGTCGCTCGTTGCAAGGGCAAACGATGTCTTTTGAATTAGGGTTAGTGTGTTGATGGGGGACTTCTGATGTGTGGAGAAGGAATGGAACATTTCATTGTTGATTTGATTTGTGAGGGCGCAAAGTTAAGACATAGAGAAGCACTCGATAAGAGGAGCGAAGAAGGGAACTCAAACGAGAAATTCCCACACAGAAGGGACCATTAATGTCAAGAATCTACATATGATTCATACGTGTTTCAACTGGTGACTTCTGCCATGAGTTTGCTTGATTTCTCTCGCTAATGTACATACCTTGTGTGAGCACAGGCAACGCTTTACCTTAAGGAGGAGATACTCCAGGCATTTCTGTCAAAGGGCTAAGTTGTGTTATTACCTATCCAACTGTACTTCCCACTTGACTAGAATTTTGGCGTCTTTTGAGGCTCTTGTGTTGATTCTCTGGTTTGGTTGCAAAATTGCAACACACTATGCTAGAGGAATGTCTCTCAACAAGGAAGTCTGTTGGAGTGTAATATTAAGATGGGTCACAGGTACACACCACCACTTCAATCCTCATCATCGTCATCGTCGTCGTCCTCAGAACTATACACAGTTTTGTCACTGTCCAGTGATGGCGTTTCTTGTTCCGAGTCGTCTTCAACGGCAACTAACTTTGGAGCTTTCAGGTCACCGGAACCTCTGTCTAGTTCTATCTGACTATTCGCCGGAGCACCCGACTTCTCAGTTATCACGTCGTCCGTCTTCACGTCGTCTGTATTCTCATCTACCTCAATTACCTCCTCCTGGAGATCCTGAACATTCTCCTTTTCTTTAGATTGAGTTGCCTCCACATCGGAACCATCTTCACGGTTCTGAATACCATCGTCGACTCGGATAAACCCCTGGTCCTCTTCTTCTTCCGAGTACTCGGTGTCCCCATCCTCCTCCATGCTGTCGTCAACAACAGACTCCTGTCTATCCTTCTGGGTGTCTTCGTTATCTGCAATCTCAGTGTCGTCAGCTTTGAGCTCTGCGCCACCAGTCGTAGACTCTGCTCCTCCATTTGTTGCTTCTTCTACTACATCCCCCTTGGTTCCTTCACCCTGTCCATCTCCAGGAGTCTCCTCCTTTAGAATTTCCACCAGCTCTAACTTGACAGCAACCTCGTCTAGAGGCTCCTCCTTCACTTTGATCTCTCCTGTTTCTGCGGACACTCGTGTCCCTGAGTCTGGCTCTGTCTTAACTCGTTTCGTGTCTTCTTGGCTTGTTGGCGTGACGCTTCTCTTTCTAAAGTTCCCGTTCAATCCCACCGGCTCGTCCCTGGTTAGCTGCCAGATCTTGTCCTTCTTCGAGTTCAACAAGTAGTAGAACTTCTCCTCCATGTCTCGTATGATCTTCTCGTAGTCCGCCTTCATTATTCGCATGGTATCTTCGTTGGACTTCACTGTTGCCTCCAACTCATTGGCTTTCTTATCAAGTAGTTCCACCTTCTGGATAGTCTCCTGGCGCTGGGTCAATGCTAGTTCAAGCCAGTTGAACAAGCTCAGTTCCTCGGCGTCCTCGCCGTCGTCAAAGTCGACTGGCTTGAGGGTGATACTCCCCACAGTAATAGGAAACGCAGCATCCGTCTTGATATTCAAAAGCACGTTTCCGTCCACGTCTCCATTGGCGTCTATGGTGGCCCTGGCAGACAACAAGAGTGACTTGTCTTTGCCATATAGTATGCCTTCGAGTGTATCTATTGTGTAGTGGTCTTTGGTGAAGGTTGGTGTGGTAGGGGTAATGGTCGATTGAAAGCTCCCATCACTGTAAATACCGGTAATGACAAAGTTCCTGCCTCCATCATTCAGTATATACAAGTAGAGTCTTGTGGTTTGGACCAAGGAATTGGTGGTGTCCCGTATATCCAAAGGAACTGAAAGTACGTTTTTCATTAGTGGGCTATTTGATTTGAGATTTCCGTTAAATGTTGCAACCACGGAGAGAGCAAAGAAATGAGCTCTAGGGGAGATAACCTACAGAGGAATAAATGCAAGTAAACAAGTCTATAATACTTGTAAGATAATACGTTAATGTGTACTATTTAGTCTATTTGGTGTCTGTAAGTCTAAGGGGCATCGAGCTTACAAGATACAGTGATTCGGGCATGTAACTCGACCCACGATCCACCCCTTTGACCCTCCTAGTATCGGGCTAGTAGAATGGAGACCAGCCAAAGTATACCAACGACAAGTTGTTCGGGTTGGTTGCTTCGTTGATCAATTCTCTAACTGCAGCCTCGTTACTCAAACCTCCGGCACTCAACTTCTCGCCCACCATCATGATGGCACGGCCGGCCTCACCATCCTCCAATGGCTTCAAGTTGGTCACAATTCCTCCCTCAACTTCCTCCTGAAGCTTCTTCTTTCTAATTGGCGAGATGCTCCATGTATACAAGGGATCCCACCTCAAGACATCCAAGATGGACAAGATATGGTCCTTGTTCTCTCTCAAGACCCGTAAAGTGTGCTCACAACTCTTTTTAAAGGCGCCTTCGACTCCCGAACATCCAAACCCATCAACCATGTCTCTGGTCAATCTGAAAGGAACGGTTTCAGGGATAGGTAAACGCTTTCCCTGGTCAAAGGCAACACCAAGGTCAATGTGGATGGGTTCTCCCGAGTGCCTATCCAACAAAATGTTGTTGCAGTGTCTGTCCCCAAGTCCCAATATGTGTCCCACAATTGAGTTGGTGGCCATGCCGTACGTGTAGTTGATTCGGCTTTGAAACCATTTGTCGGGGACTGTGTAGCTCTCCATAAAGAAATAATGGAGCACGGGTTTCATCTGATTGGTGATGTCCTCAAACACCTTGTATCTTTCCGACTTCTCACCATTCTGGACCGCCTTCATCATTTGCCTGGCACCGTCTATTTTCACCTTGTCATAAAGCTGGTGGTATGGCTTGACAACGTCAATGAGCGCCTTGGAGTTGGGAACAAACTCAATGATACCAGACGTGGAGCCCAACGGTATTGCTTTGTACGTTCTAATGTTCAAGTGTCTCTTTCTGGTTTCTCGGTCTCTCGAGAATATATGGTTCACCTTTTCGAAAACCTGCTCCATAATGGAGTCTTGACGTAAGTCGTCTGTCCCACTCTTAAAAAGAACCTTGTGTTCTTCGCCATCACTCAACGTGAAGGTTGCAATCTTAGGAAGACTCAAGCCCAGTGTCGCTATTGTGATGGTGGGGTTGATCTTGGAAAACGTAGGTACATCGTATTTCATAGTCTTGTCGATCTTAAGGTCCTTGGTAGGAGGTGGAATGGCAGGGAGTTCTTGCAACCAGTACTCATCGCCTCTGCCTAACTGAATGCTCTTCCCTCGGCCAGGCTTTCTAGCCGAAAGAAGGTTGCTTTGGTTGCAAAACATCTCAATAGGATTCAATATGTTTTGGACATACAGCTGGTCTTTACTTAAAAGTCTGCCCCACATTTTAAGAGCTGTTTTTGATTTCGCAGCCAAAATGGTGTTGGACTCCCTGAGTGAGTAGAGCTGGTATAGCGTGTGGTGTGGATGATCAACACAAATGTTCACAATAAGCGTCTGTAGTATCGCTTGGAAGTTGTTTGACTCTATTGAAAGTCTTGATATCAACTGCGTACACCAACTTACAAACTTATAACTCGGTAACAGAGTCACTTCAAACTCAGCGTTGGAATGCTCTAACCAAAGTGCCATGAACTTGTCGAGAATTTCCTCGTCGTCGTCTTCAATCACATACTTTAGATAAAACTCAACGGCTTTGTTTGAAAACTTTTGGTGGTTAGTCTTCATCACTTGAAGGTTGGCTGACTCAGTGGCCAATTGGTTCTTTAAAGAGACGTAAAACTTCTGAACGCTTCTCTTTTCTTGGGTGGGAACGCTTGTTCTCCCATAGTGTGCCTTCAAGTCGTCAATCTCTTGTTTCTTGTTGCGGACTCCCTTCTCCAACTTGGCAATCTCCTCAAGCAAGCCTTTGGATTTGTACTGCTGCTCACAGAAGCGTGCAAATGACTTGTAAACCTTCGCCAGTTTAGGCTGCGTCATGGTCAAAACGTACTTGTCCATGATAGTAGATGCCAACTCCTGTCTTGAAGCTGCCGTCCATTCCACTAACTTTGCTTTGATCAAGTTCTCTTCAATGTTTAAACCATTTATTGGAGAG
Organism: Kodamaea fukazawae; assembly: GCA_030572255.1. NCBI lineage: Eukaryota > Fungi > Ascomycota > Pichiomycetes > Serinales > Debaryomycetaceae > Kodamaea > Kodamaea fukazawae. Next base: position 26,834 of record JAJLZQ010000035.1, read on the forward strand.
TTCACCTCTTCAATACCTCGAAGTAAATGCACTGGTAGACTTGTTTGGCCCTGGGACCACAAAGAGCACGCAGTCAGGTACTTGGAGAAGTCAAGCATTTCAGGGACTTGCTTTGTACATACTTCTTCAATCAAGACTGTATGGTTGACCATTTTTTGGTGATGATTGAAGTTCTTTGAAAAGCTTATCAACTTGGACAGTTCATTAAGAACACCCAACCAGAACCCGGGTTTCTGAAGTTTCTCGGCAAGAATTTGAAGAGTAACTTGTCTGGTTGTAAGAATAGTCTCGGCAGCTTCATTATTTTGAAACCAATCCGTGAGTCGGTCATATTCGTTAATGTGACTGAATAGCTCATTCTCTTCAGTACAGGAAACCAAGTTTTCAACCCCATCGATGACACTTAGCAACTTTATTGTGTTTTCGTCTTGGCACTTCAACACTTTTAAAGCTTCTTGCTGACAGATAGATTGGGCTCTGGATGGAAAATCATGAATTTGCTTCAAGGTCTTGTAGATAACTTGGTTCTCGTCTGTACCCTTAGTAATGGGTAACTCCCATCTATTCAACTTCCATGCCCATTCGTAGGATTCTTTCCCTCCTCTGCTTATCAATGAAGATATTCCGTACAAGCCGTTGTCTAACATCAGTTGTAGAACTTGACTAGTGTCCCGCGGAGCATTTAAACTTATTCGGGAGTCAAACAATCCATTCATTCCCATCATCTTATCTGGAAATGCCTCTTCAATTCGAATTTCAATTGGCAATCCAGACATCAAATCAGGGTTCTTGATACCATCCACCACTGACTTCAACGACTTAGCATCCTCAGGAGTAATGATTGGATGTCCTACTTTGTTTCCCACTTTAGAGTTTTGGAACTCAGCGTACTTCCAATCTTCATAAAGCAATAATGAGGTGGTGTGCATATCTGTCTTGGAAGACATGGAGTAGAACTTTTCAAAATCAATTGAGTTAAGCACTTTCACAAATGGTAACAACTTCTGCTTGGCCCCAGTTCTAACCATCAAAAGTATCCTAATAACAAGTTCCACTTCAGTTAGGTGAACCTCAGTGAACTTGTTCAACAACCGACTAACCGTTTCATAGTCCTTTGAAAAGTTAAGGTAGTAGCAAATAAAGAATGGTAGCACTTCTTGAGCATACTTGGGGACCTTGATTGCAAAAGAAGAAAACAAAAGGGCAATGCTGGTTTTGTTGGCCGTTTCTTGTAAGAACCCCAAGAGCAACTTGGTTGTCCATGATTCCAACGAATCGCTAAGCACCAAAGACTCTAAGTTATTAATTATCCAGTCAAGACCGTATCCCAAGATAGAAGTTTCGGTGTCATTAAGAAGGATGCACGCATGAAGATTCAAAGGCAATAAGTAGTCAAAGCCAATGTCTTGTATATACTTCAGGGCTTCGGAAGTGTTGGTGGTGTACTGATGTGCTAGTGCCCCAAGAATCGACTCACAGCAAGCAGCTGTTTCCCAATCATCTTTGAGGTGTTGCAAGATTTGCTCCACCATTGGATGCATGTTCTCAATCTCAAAGGTGGACTCGGCAATTGTCTCTTCAATTGGACCTACTAAAGTGTAAAGTCTTGCCAAATACTTGTAGGTCCACACCTGAAATTCCCTCGAGGGCTCTTCTATAGTGGTGATGATTTTGCCAATCTCGGCGTCGGGTTCGTAGTTGGGTGGTACAATCTCAACAATATGGAATATTGAGGAAAGCAAAGTCAAATATTTGCTTTCTCCTCCTTTAGAGGACTTCACTCTCTCCTTGAGGAAATCATGAATCTGGTTCGAATTGATATTGGGTTGGGAATCTTCCAACAAATCAAGCGCAGCTGTTAATATAGGTTTAATTGAGCCTCTTGTCCGTTGTACAAACAACTTAATCCCTCTGTTATGTTGTCTGTCTTTCTTCTGTAATAAGCTTGTCAATAGTTGGAATACCATACTCTCACCTTCTTCCTTGTATACAGAAACCTCAAGCGCATTAATCAAGTTGTCGCTGTCAGGTCCCCCGACTTCACAGGCAATGTCAACTAGCAATTCTGCTATTTCAATACTCATGCAGTTTCCTAATATCAATATCAACTTGATCTTTCTCATCAACAACGTCCTTTGGTCTGTCGAAATGGCTGTACGGAGAAGCAAAGAAATTCTCCGAAGCATGAGGTACACCACTTTCGAATTCCAGAATCCTTCATTACCGTACTTTTCTACCAACTTTCTAATCAATTCGAGTGATGATGTAATGGATACATTGGTTTCACCGGGGCGCTCAATGATCTTGGGGATGCCAGAAACTAACTTCTTCGCCATTGGTGTGTTGAATATCTCTATCAATGCCTCCTCTTTAGACATATCGCAATACTTAATAATCTCGATAATAATAATCTCCAATTTGGTTTTGATTTCCTGCTTGAGTTGCATTTGACTAGCAAGAATCTCAAAGATATCATTTCTGATACCATCTCTTGTATATGCAAGTGGGATAAGGATGGGAACTGCTTCGCTTAACTTCTCTTTAAGTTCGCCTTCAATATCTACCTCATATGAATGCTTTGTCGCTATGGAAATAGCGATCAACTCTTTGTTATTAGAGCTGAAGAATTTTGGAAAGCTGTTGTATCCAAAAAGAGCATATGGAAAATGCTTAATGTCGTCAAATTTTATCCAACATTTTAATATCTCTACCTTTAACGTAGTGAAGAGTTGCCGAGGAGATGAAATGTCTAGCGTAAAACATATCAATTGGATTCCAAGCTGTAAATATTTTACCTGGAATTTTGAAAGCTCTATCAAGTTGAAGAGACAGGAAAGCATAAGCTGTGAAGATGCTTTGGTGAGTTTTGCAAAGAAAAGAGTGTATGTAGCTGAAGACTCCTTGGAACTTTCAGGGTTGTGGAACTTATCGAACAACTCGGAGTACCACTCACCCTGTTCGTATGAAGATTGAGTGGACAAATATTTGACCAATGGTTCTGCTAAGTGTACTCTTGCATTATTTGAAAGAAGATCAAAATAAGTGAGTACAATGCTTTTCACTTCTTTATTGGAAATAATAACCTCGTCATTAACAGCCAAAAACTCAATTAAGAGTGTTATGAAATTAAATGCTGACTCTTGTGTTAAGATAAGGGTCTTATTGCCAAGTTGGATTAGCCAATTGATCATATCGTAGATATCTTTTTTGAAGGACTCATCAAGCGTAGCCAATTCAGGCAAATACTTTCGAATCATCTTCGTAACCACAATCAAAGTCTGCTCATTTCTCTCCAAATGATGGTTGATTAAAACCTTTTCACCAAAGAGCCGGACTGTTTGCGGAGTGCACTCTAGATTTGGCATCTCGCTTAACAAGTCTGAAGGTGAAAGGTTCTCAATCAGGTATAGGGCTAAGAATGCAGGGTTTGTGGCAACCTTAGTCAACCGCTCAAAATAAGACGAAATATAAGGGTGCTCCACAACAATATCCACTACCTTTTCAACTTGTTCCTCGCTCAAATCCACGTCTCTAAACATCTCAAACACACTCTGGTATTGAAATTTCATCAAGCCCAAGACTTGGTTCTGCTTGCCTTCTAACATTTTTGAAACCCCACGAAGAACCAACGCCCACTTCAAACTAACCAGAAGGTCTCCAGATAATGATTGTTGGATGCTGTCTAATAACTTTGTGAGTAAGCTCTGGAACCTTCTATTCTCTCCAAGAGGTTCAATTTCAACGGAAACTAAGGAAGTACTTTGATGGCGGATTTCTTTCAACAAGATGAAATCCTCAAGGTATGTGTACTGGTGCTGAAACTCCCAAATACCTTTTAGTGGAACGTCTACTTGAGGATCTATAGGATCTATGGTCACAGGAGAACCACACATCCAGCACGTAAACTCGGCGAGCCCGAGGACCTGGCCGCCCCATTTTGCAATCAACCAATCTTGGATCTGATCCACTAAAGAGTTGCTCTGCAAGTTTATCTCTCCTATAATCTTGTGGATGGAGTACCAAAAAAGAAAGCTCTCATAGCTGATGGAGTGTGGACCATTGATTTCACTCATATCAATAAGATTCTCCAACTGAACAATGACATTCTTATCGATATAACTTGGGTCAAAGTGGTTTAAAACTATAGCGGAAACCAAGCTACAGGAAATGTCCTGTAATTCCTTGTGTTTGACCAACTGAATCGAGATCTTCAAGATTTGGGAAAAGTACTGTGAAGCTGAATCGAGAAGGGAGAAGCACGCTAGCAAAGTCCAATAATGAAGACCACTGTTGTCGAAGGTTGCCAAAACATTTTTAATTAACATTTCCTTTGTGGTTCTATACTCACTTTCTTCAACATCCTCATCGAGTTCGAGTTGTAAATAGAACACGGCTAGCTGCAATCCAATCTGCTGCATTTTGGAATCGTTCTTATTCAATATAAGCTTGTTACAAAGCTCCACCATGGTTGTAGATTGGCGTAAAGCATCATTGATAGCCCCCAACTTTTGTCTTTTGAGGAAGCCCAAATCTTCATAATCTTGATTGTTTTTCAACTTAAAGTATGTAGAGCATAACTTGACTATTCCGGTGGTGAGTAGCCAGGGCTTGTATGAGTCTGTCGAAAGGTATATTGACTTGAGAACAAACCAGGTATGAGTTGAGTTGCTATTATGAGTTTGTATGCCTTCTACTTGGGAGATTCTCCCTACTAATGAGTTGATTAACAGTTTCAAGGTGTACACTAACACCTGCGAGTCATCTTGGCTGGATATCACCTCCTCGGTGGACTCTTCCAGAATAAACTTATGAGAAGCATCCAAGTTGATAAATATCAAAATCTGTTCAAACAATGGATCCCAAGTGGTTTGGAAATTATTTACAAGTAACGTCAATCCCAAGGAGATCAACGACAGTGTGGTTTGCATGGACTGAGTAGACATGACTATGATCATACGGTTGATTATCTTGTAGAATAGCACCAACAATATGCTTTCTTTCTTCTCGATAGACAGCTGAAGTAGCTCCAACACTCTCTTTCCCACCTTCAAAATCTGCAAGTAGTTCGTCAGTAACAACGATTCCAAGGCGGTGTACAGCTCAATGAGCAACTTCGAATCGTATTCCAACGTCGAGGAGATTGTTTCTGCCAAAAAGACGAATATTCGATCCCATTCGTACTTGGTGAGGTGGTCTCTGAAGTGGGCCTGGGCTAGGATTTTGGTAAGGATCATCATTAGATCCAACAGAGTCGGGTCGCCCGAGAAATGAGTGATGATGTGGATCGTCAAGTCCAGCAATGTCTTGTATTTCAAGTCCACTTTGTCGAGAATGATCCTGAGAGACGACGATGCCCGTGTCATTCGAACTTCCACCTGGGTCGATTGGTTGGACCTGTAGATCTTGGATTCGTGTGTAAGTAGGTTGAATATAGCATTGGATAATTGCTTGAACTGGGATGCTGTTATTTTGATTTTGGACGACGTGACAGACTCCAAAAGATTGAGCCCATCGTTACGGTCCTTAATCTTGGTGGACGTTAGTGAACTGGCGATGTTCACTATGTCTATTGGGGACATATCATTGATCTTTTGATTTTGGTGTCGCGTTTCAAAACTGATGTGTGCCCAGGTCCTAGTAGCTAAGAGTCGTCTTAATGAAAGTGGCGAAGACTGGAAGGCAAATGTTAAGATTGTACAACTTGGTTAGAAGCTTATAAGGTTTTTTTACTGAAGCAACCTTTTTACTAGTAAAAGTAATGTCTATGGAGTATCGACTAACCTGTTCTACACATTTTTCCAAGATTGTTGCAAAAAACGAATATACTAGATGAAAGAGAGAGGGTAAAGGAAGTCAGATAGAGCACCAGAGAAGACAATAAAATGGCTCAAACTTCATTTTAGCTATGTGTTTCTTATTTGCCTACAAATGAACCTTTTATCTGACAATTTGTGGCACTTGTAGCACTTGTGGCTCTGAAACTTGTGTGGTGAACTAATAGAGAATTACCTATCCTCCCCAGGAACTCCCTCATTAACCTAGCTAATGTTCCAAACATATATCATAGAAAGGACCAAAACAGGCTAAGCATGCAAGATAAGTATCCACCTTATTCTTTGAAGCTTACCTACCACTTTTGCCTAGTGTCTCAGAACCTACCATTGGCATGACCCGATTGGGTAATGGAGTCCACCAAGACTTCAGAAGCATAAATAACAGTACTTCTCCTACGAGTACAACCTCATAGATGCGGCTATTCCTCGAGGAGAGAGAGCTTGAGGTCCAACAGGTCCAGTCACCTACAGAAGAGTGTGCATGCGAGAAGTGCAAATTTGCAACCACCAATCTTCCCACCATCCACAGGTTTCTTTTCTACGGTCTTGTATTCCCGCCGTTGTGGGTTCTTAACATGCTTTTGGTACTATATGTGGTTGTCAGATACTACGGCGTTGGGTCGCTAAGACAGGACAGCTTCATTTACATCAACGGCAAGCGAGAGCTCATTGACGACGTAACCGCACAGGGCCCCACCAATCACGACCACGTCCAAACCAAGCTCATCAACAGCGCTCTCTACTCACTTGGAGGCACCATCATTTACGGCATGTACTTGATAGTACTAGTTTATGCAACCACACAAGGCCGATAAGACCATAGTCCATTCACCGCACCAATTTGCCCAAATAACTGACAGTCGATACAGCACCCGGAAGGCGTATGGACGGATGACTCCTTCAGTCTCACAACCATCCTCCCACCTTCTGAACCCTTGGTACAGCCGATATGACAGCCGATGAGTTGACTCGAGCGACGAAAAATCCGGGGGAAGATCCGAGTCAAGTGGGCCCGAAAAAACCAAACGCAGTCAAACCCGAGTCATTCCTGAGGCACGTATAAAAGATTTGATATCCCAACGGCACATATTTTTTGGGAAGCAATTACAATAGCAAAGATGTTTATTAGAAGATACTCGTCCAAGGCACTCTCGCGTACTCCGCTCTACGAGGAACACGTTGAGTTTGGCGGGAAGATGGTTCCATACGGTGGGTTTGAGATGCCTGTCCTTTACAACACACAATCACATGTCGATTCCCACAACTGGGTGAGATCCAAGTGTGGTCTTTTCGACGTCAGTCACATGTTGCAGCACAAGGTGAAGGGGTCTGGGGCCGCTGCCTTTTTGCAGAAGGTGACACCGATCGACTTGGACCAATTGGCGCTCAACCAGCTGTCGCTCTCGGTCTTGTTGAACAACGAGGGTGGGATCATTGACGACTGTATCATCACCAAGCACGGCAAGGAAGAATTCTACATGGTGACCAACGCCGGGTGCCGTGCCAAGGACCTTGCGTTTTTGGAGTCAGAAAAGGGCCAATTCGAGGTGGACCACTCGACCTTTGAGGGGACCCTCTTGGCGATCCAAGGTCCACAGGCTGCTGAGATCTTGCAGAAGTTCACCAACGTGGACTTGTCCAAGATCCACTTTGGACAGGTGCAGTATCTCGACTTGAAGGACCCCATCAACGGCACCATCCACTTGGCTAGGTCTGGATACACAGGAGAGGATGGTTTCGAATTGTCGATTCCTTCGAGCAACCCTGAGGAGAAGCAGAGGGCCCAGGACTTTTTCAGAGTCTTGATCAACGAGTACCCCGAGTCCGTCAAGCCCATTGGCTTGGCTGCCAGAGACTCGTTGAGATTGGAGGCCGGTATGTGTTTGTACGGCAACGAGTTGACCGAGGAGATCACGCCGATCGAGGCCTCCTTGGCCTGGTTGATCCCAAAGACCAGAAGAGGCAACGACGCCGGCTTCAACGGGGCCTCCAAGATTTTGCAGCAATTGGCTGACAAGAGCCTTGTCAAGCAGAGAAGAATCGGAGTGGCCTCCAAGGGTCCCTCTCCAAGAACCGGCGCCAAGATCTTCAACGACGACGGCGAGCAGATTGGCCACATCACCTCGGGGTCGCCCTCGCCCACCTTGGGTGGAAACGTGGCCCAGGCCTATGTTGACAAGACCGCTAAGATCGGCACTGGAGTCAAGATCGAGTTGAGAGGCAAGTTGAGAGATGGGGTGATCAGCAAGTTGCCTTTTGTCCCTAGTAACTTGTACAGAGGGTAGTTTATAGAATCAATAAGTACAGTAGAAAGTGTAGTGTGGTAAGGCCGACTTCAAATATAACATTTTCTGAAGTTCCTGTTAACAGCAGGGTTCTAATGAGTACAGTGGTAACACGATCCCGAACTTTGCAACAGTGTAGTTGCAGGCAAATTGTTCGCTTGAGTTGCAGCCAAAACTGGGGCTTATGTCCAAAACGGATGTACCAACGACCCTAAAACATATGCTTACCGAAAACTACAAGAATACATTGAGGATTCCGAACAGATTCAGGAAGAGTTACCCTGAGCTTACCAGCCAATCTCCAACAAGCGCAAATGTTTAGTTGTAATTGGATCTGGTAGTCTTGCAACCAAAGTTGCAGGCATAATGAGCTTTGCTTGCAATGTAGACACAATACTGTCCCATAGCTCTATCAACAGCCAAAATAGCTGAGAGAGCATGTAGAAGCGGGACCCCAATGCCTGGAACACTATAATTTGCAGGTAAGGTGAAACTGCCATCTGAACGCAATCAGTTGGTTTTGTGCTAGCCGTGCACACTACAAGATGCCCATTAGTCTCACTAAAGTCCCATTGAGGTCTCATTTCCATCATCACTAACAACCAAAGAGTATGCACGCTTGCAGGTCTTCCCCAAAGCCAACTGCTTGCAAGCTGAAACTGTCATTTGAGTATCTAATTAGTGCTAGCCGTACATACCAACAGGTGTCGATTGAGACCCACCGAGGCCCCAAGTTGCCGGCAACAACAACAACAAAAGCGTATACGTTTGCAACTCTACTCCAACTGTATTTACAAGCTGAAACCGTCATCTGAGTCAACCACCTGATTTTGTGCTAGCCGTGGAGGCATTCAGTGGTCCCACTAAAGCCAACTATAGCCCCACTAAGTCCCTTTAACCTTACGTACAACGTTCCAGCTACCTCTCATCCCATTGAAACCCTTAATAACCCCAACCTTACTTCTTTTCTTCTTCTTTCCTTCTCTCCTCCTCTCTTCCATTCTCCCACCTCCTACACTCGTCTATTCGCAGCCATCCGTTTTGGGTAGTGTGCGGCGGGACACTTTCAGACCACGATCAGCACTACCATCCCCCGGCACAAGAAACAGCCTGGAGCCCCTTCCGTGGTAACCAGCTCACCCAGGCCCCCTGCTGGCAAGCCACTAGCGCGTCAGATCCCCATACCCTGCCAATACTGGCAGGTTCATCGCGTAACTCCACATTTGGCACAGGACGGCCCTGCAGCAGGGCAGCAGGGCAGCCAAGGGCCACACAACGCGACCCCAAGCACCGCCAACTCGTCCAAACAAGGTCAAGACACATAGGAGGAACCCCCCAGCCATCGCCGAGGGCTCCCCGGTGACCCATACTGCTTGTTTATTACGCCCTCCTGCCATTCCCCTTCGTTGCTGTTGCATTCGCTAGTCGTGGCTGCGTCGCGGTCTGGGCACGCGCCTTTCACAATCACGTCTCTCGTGTCATGCCCAAACAAGATTTATAAAAGCACGGGAATCCGCTGAAGCAGAGGCAAACGAGTCGCCATGTCCACCACGCCGTCGCCCAAGAAGCGGTCGATCTTGTCGCCCAAGACGCCCAACATCGTGTCGTCGCCCAAGAAGAAGTTGGTGAACCCGTTCCTCAAGCAGCCGGGGTCGCCGGCGGTGAGGCAGGCGCCGCCAACGCTGCCCGCCAGGAAGCAGGCCAAGAAGCCCAAGCTTGGTTTCACCATCTTCGAGGACAACGTCGACAAGCCGGCACCGGAATTGGAACACCCCACCAGCAACAGAAGCAACCACGGCGACCAGGAGAACATTTTGCAGCCACGGCCCGACGTGGCCAGGCCCGCCCGCTTGCCCTTGCGGGCCCTTAGTGTCGACGAGTTTCCGGCCGAAATCCACTTCGATGGCAGTGCCCGTCCCTTGGGCGAGGTCTACGACCCCACCAGGGGCGTTTCCATCACCGAGCGTCAGGTCCGCAAGTTCACCAACGTTCCCTCTTTTGTGACCCCTTCCCGGAGACTGAAGAGGTACTTGGTACGGTCCCAAGTGCAAGAGGACGAGGAGGAGATTTTGATTAGAAAGAGAGAGAGAAATGAGGTGTAGGGTGAGGTTTGGCTCTTCGGAGAGTTGCCAGAGCAACTTCCAAACCCACCGCTCCAATGGCTACAGAAGCTAAAACGGTGTGAGATAGACACAGTATCCTACTAATCGAGTCACAGTTGAAACTAACCAAATAGCTGAAGCCAATCTCAACTGATTATCCAACAGTTGAAGCCAACCTCAACTGAATATCCCAACAGCTGAAGACATCTCATCTGAATACCCCAACAGCTTAGTCAACCTCACTAAATACCCCAACAGCTGAAGCCAACCTCACTAAATACCCCAACAGCTTAGTCAACCTCACTAAATAGCCACCATACAGCTCCATACCAACCAGCTAAGCTCATGACATACTCCGTCCACTGGTCAAAGACAAGTCCCCACGACTGAAGTGCCCGTTACTGCACTCGTCAATCCAGCATAACCATCATATATACCCATATCTTCACAGGAATGAAGAACTAATTGTGATTACGATAACGATAAACAATGTAGGATACACAGTGTTGCCGATTACTACGCTGTGGTACTCTGTAGACTTTGCTTATTCACGACACACAACCAACCAACCATTCCTAGGATACACTCTCTTACCATTATGCCTTAGACTCCTCGTGTTTAATTCCACGATAGACCCATGTTATTCCATTGACTACCACTCTAATTTCGCCTTAGACTGTGTTGTTCCACCATAGACTGTGTTGCTCCACCATAGACTTTCGGTGAAACGTCTGGTGGACTCTCTTGCTCCACCATAGACTGTCGGTGAAACTGGCTTGCTCCACCAGACTGTCGGTGAAACGTCTGGTGGACTCTCTTGTTCCACCTTCCTCCTCCATAGACCCTACAATCCCTACCATAAACTCATCTTATTACATGTATTATGACTACCCGTCCGCCGACTCCGACTGTTGTGTCCATTCCACCAAATTGGCCAACCGTCTTGGGCCTACATCGAATCGGATTGACTTACTTCTTACCCTTCTTCTTCTTCTTTTGAGTCTTTGCACCGGAGGACGCCACCACGGGAGGCTCTTCCTCTATGGCGCCTTGGTGCCCACCTCTCTTTCTGTCCTTTTTGGTGGGCTTGTAGTACAGTCTCAATCTCAAGGGCAACCATCTCTCCTTGTCCAACTCAAAGTCGCCTTCCTTCTTCAACACCTTGGTAGGACCAAACTTGGCGGGTCTCTTCTTAACAACCTTGTGTTTGGCGACACTTGTTTTGGTGGCCACGTCAGTAGGAATGCTTTGGTGCAACTTTCTCTGCAACGACTCAACATCTGCGTTCAACAACTTGTCCAAAGGAGTCTTCAGCTCCAAGTCCAGCACGCTGATCAAGCCCTCGCTCTGGTTCTTGAGAATGCTCTCGATCAACAAGTCCTTCTTGTCCAAGGTGCCGAGGTAGTTGAAGATCTTATCACTCTCTTGGCTTCTGCCGCTCTTGAGCTGCTCAAACCCAACATGCTTTATGAAATTGTAGTATAACTCGTCCACTTGGCTGGCTGGAGTCTGAGTCAACTTATCCACCAACTGCTCCGACTTTTCCAACAGGAAGATCTTGGACAAGGTGTAGATGGCGGGCACAACCAAACCGGTGTCAGCACCCAACGACGAGTCGTAGATCTTGGACAACTGCGCCTTGGCCTGGGTGTAGTTCTGTCTTCTGTGGGAAACGTAGAACAACAAGACGAGGGCAGCGACACGGTCGCTGTCGGAGTTGACGCTCTCCAAGTACTTGTTGATCTTGCGGGCTGCCTTGTTGGGCTCTCTGTTCAACTCGGCGTAGGAAATGTCCAAGTGGAGCAAGATCTTGTATGTGAGCGCCGTCAAGTCCAGCGGGAACTGCTCCGAGTACTGTTCAAGCAACCCCTGCGACTTGGACGAGGTCGACGTCACGTACCTCAACAACAACATGTTTCTGACAATCACCTGGTACTGTTGGGCCGTCAACTTCTGCTTCAAGTGGTGCAAGTTGTACGAGTAGTCCAAGTCCCTGTCCATCAAGTTGCCCAAGGGCTGGGCGGCAAACGAGTACTTGTTGGACTTGAGAATCAAGTGAAACATGTCGTCGTCAAACTCGCCAATCTCACTCAACACCCTCAAGGCCTCCTCCTCGTCGTCCATCACGTACGCCTGTGTCAACACAATGGGCAACAACTCCAAAATGTCCTGCCCCACACACAAGTCCTTGGCCTTGCTCAACAACTCTTGGCACTTGACCAAGTTGTTGTTGGACAACTCAATCAATGCCTCGTTCAAGTACAAGTCGTACAGCTGCTCCAACCCGAACTGGGACTTCAACCTCGAGTTCCTCTCAAAGTTGATTTGCGACACAATCGACTTCTCGTTGATGATCAAATCTAACTTGTTGTCGTACTTGTTGTTGCCAAGGATCTCCTTGTAAATGGCCAACGCCTGGTCGTACTGCCCTATCTTGTAGTATGTCTGGGCCACAATGTGCTTGAGGCCGACGGCCAATCCGCCCTCCACCTCGTCCTTGTGCTGGTTGTAGAGCTTCAACAAGTCGGCCGACTGGCCCAACTTGTAGTAAACATAGGTGATCTCGAGAATAAGGGCAAAACGGTCACTTGCCGGAACGTGTTTTATGATCTCAAGCGCTCTGTGATACTTGTCCATGTTGATGAGCGCAACAAGACAATTCTTGAATGCTTTGAGGTCGTCATAGTTCTTAACCTTGGTGAGATATTCAAAGGACACAGAGAAGATCTGCTCGTGGTCGTCGGCAGAGCCCGATTGTCCCCCAACGTTGAGTTTCTTGAACGCTTCGGCGATGGAGTTACTCATGGTGAAGTTTTTTTTTTATGAGCGTTCACTTTTTCGATCTTGATCAATCTGGTGGTGTGGATGGAGAGTGGGGGTAGGGCGGACAGTTTGTAGAGGGAGGTGTCTAGCAGACCAGGAACGTGTGGTAGTATGTGGTTGGTATGTCAGAGATGTTGGGAGATACGTTTTAAGATCTTGGTTTGGGGGTTTGGTGGGGGCCTGGAGTTGTGAACAACACTCCAACCAGGTGTTTGTGTGGGGAGACAAAAGTAGCTTGTTCCATGGCAAAGCAGTTATATTTGGTAGCTATATGGACGTAAGCGTTGGGTGAGAGGTTGAGAGTGGGCTCAACTACGGTTTGTTGAGGGTTTAGCGGTTGTAAGGCCTAAGATGCAGCCTATCTATTATGAGTCTCCACACAAGACTGTGGCACTCCCCAAATTCCCCCCAACACCACTAAAACAAGCAGCCAGAGATCCAACTAAGTGCACTCACCACCAAGAGACAGTCCATGTAGACAAAAACGCTCTTTTCTTGGAGTTTCGATTCTTTTGGAGAATGGCCATTTCAATGGCTGCAATTCGTTGCAGCCAATTGGCTTGAAAGCAGAAACCATGGTTGCGGCGACGTTTCCAATCGTACCTAGTCGAAGAGTAGCTCAAAAGCACCCAATAATATCTCTAAACTCCCAGACACCTACTCTTCTGACCTTCCCCAACCAGCTCTCTGTCTTCTTGTTTTCCTCGCTCAGTGACCATCCGCCTTGCCGTGGCAAATAGCACCAACCTCTACATACACACCAGTCAACCACAACATACCACCCACCAATTGACCTCTAGACTTCTAAAAGAACCCCCCTGACTGTCACATCTCCTCAAAACTTGAAATAGTCCACCTCTGGGGAAGCTCCAAGTCCCCTATCAACACAACCAACAGTGTGCTCGCGGCTTTTGCTGACTACTTTTTCACAATCAAACTTCTCATCACCACGATGCTTCGCCTTTCCAGAACGCTCCACACCACCAGGGTTGTCAGTTTTGAGTCCAGACAGCCTGTCTTAAACAAGTTCAAGAGTAGCGAACCATCCATTGCTCCATCGGAACTTGCTGAGGAGTCGACGTTGCCCCACGTTGAACAGAAGTTGTTGAAGAACAAACCCAGACAACCCCAATACAAGAGACCGTTCTTGTCGGAGCACAAGATCGAGAATGACCCTACCTTCAAGATGTCCGGGTTTGCGCAGGCCGTGGGTCAGAACGTGATCAAGTTGTTCCAGATCGACATGGACAAGATCCGTGCCGGGCCGATTGCTGGGTCTGTGTACTACGGGGAGTGCAAGAAGCAGGCCTTGTACTACCCCAACGAGCCGTTGAGCGACACGGCCAAGTTCTTCTACGAGACGCTCCAGTTGCCCCAGACCTTCAGTCAGTGGTTCCAGATCACCACCTTGCACTACTGGATCCTCAACGTGAGAATGAGGGCCATGCCGTTCAAGTACGGTAAGAACTATCAGCAGAAGTTGGTGGACAGATTCTTCAAGGACATGGAGTTGCGTATGAGCGAGGAGTTGAAGATCAACTCCAACAGAATCATCGAGGGCTACTTGAAGGACTACCACACCCAGTTGTTGGGTGCCGTCCTCTCCTACGACGAGGGCTTGATGACCGACGACATCACCTTGGCCAGCGCCTTGTGGAGAAACGTCTTTAACGGTGACCCCAACGTCGACTTGAGACACGTCGAGGCCTTGTTGGGCTACGTCCGCTCCCAGTTGTACGTCTTGAACAAGTTGAGCGACAGGGAGTTTGGCTTTGGTAAGTTCAGCTTTGTTCCTCCTACCGAGGTGGTCAAGCCTTTGACCAAGGCCCAGGAGGCAGAAATCAAGAAGCAGGTCAAGGAGGAGTTTGCTAGTTTGGAAAAGCCCTCCCACAGAAGTGTTTTGAGTTTGGATGAGTAGAAGAAGAGACAGACAAGAGCCTATCTGATGGGGTCTGAAGTTGTATATAGTAATAAGAAGTAATGAGAGAAGTGTAGTTTTGACAGAGCAAGGTGTTGGTTCGTTGTGGGGTCCTATGAAGGCAAGTGTGATCTTGTTGGTTGCAAGAGGTTTGGCCAAGGGTTAGAGATTGGCCAAGGGTTAGTGATTTGGCTTACACCAAAGGTTTGGCCTACGGATAGTGGTTTGGCCTACGGATAGTGGTTTGGCCTACTGCCAGTGATTTGACTTACGTCAGTGAATTCGCCTACACCAGTGGTTTGGCCTACACCAGTGGTTTGGCCTACACCATAGTTTTAGCCTACGGCCAGTAATAACGTTGAGTCCCTTGATCTCTCCACCTACACCTCGTTATGCAATTGTTTATTATAGGTACCCGTAAATCCCATACTTAAACCAGTAAAACCAGTATAACCAATAAGGAGAGTCCCTAGGACCCTCCGCTAGTGCTCAAGGCAATGCTACTTACAACTTACCTCTTTCCTTTCTCCAATCAGCACCCTTGGTGCCTCTGATCATGACATTCATGACAGCATAGTCTTCCCCTTCAACCCCGTGGTCAGTCTTTTCACCCAAAACAATGTCCTCGACAAAGTAGAAGCCAAATCTCTCGTAAATGGGGATGTTGTCCGGAGAACTGGACTCCAAGTATGCTATGGTGTTCTCCTCGACGTCGATAAAGTGCTTGAACATGAACTCAAACTGCTTTCTGGCGTTACCCTTTCCTCTGGCCTTGTCTGTGGAGCCAATGTAGACCAAGGTGTAGATGTCCTTGTTGCTGAAGCGGGAGTCGGCGCTGAGGATACGCTCACACGAGTCGTGCAACAAAGGCAACATGCCGTAGAAGATCTTCTCTCTGCCCTCTTCGCCCACCAAGTCCCAGACTCTGGGCCAGCCCGACTCGTACATCACCGGGAAGGTGTCCAAGCCGGCGTGGAGGGACTTGGGGGTGGACCAGATGGCCACAGTCTCGAAGCCGTCCTTGTCCTCGCCAAGGCCCAAGCAGATGCCCTTCTTGATGTGCTGGTACAAGTAGGCCTCGTAGAGCGCCAAATCACACTGTTTCCTCTCCACAGGGTCTGCAATGTGCTTGGTGAGGAGCTTGGCCAACGAGTCCTGGGAAAAGGCCTCGTACAAGGTGAGGGCGGCCTTCTTGACGTCCTTGGGCCCGATGATCTTGATCCGCTTGGCAGAGCAGTCGGCACGCACCTTTTCAGCCAGGAATGGTGGCACAACCTCCGCGTTGGGGAGTGGTATGTTTTCGTATACTGGAGTAGCTAATGACATGGTGCTTGGAGATGTCGATTGGCTTTACAGAGAGGGGGCGGACTCTGTGCATTTATAGAATCCTTCTCCGAGCCTGGTATGGCCCTTCGATGCGCGTGTTCCGCGTCTCTTGCCTATTCGGGCTCCCCACCGTTATCAACTGCCATCAGCGGAGTCCCAAGGGCACGGCGAATGCCTCTGCCAAACGGGACAAAGAGACAATTTTTGGGCACTTTTGTCCTTCCAGCACGGTGCTGTGTGTGTATATTGTGTGATAGTGCTGTTGGAGGCACGTAGAGGCTGGGGGAAGAGGGTAGGTGGAGTACGTGGAGAAGAACGAGAAGAGTGTTCTGCGCATTCCAAGCGTTGGCTAAATCGCTTTCGATTTCCCGTTTCGACACGGGACTCGCGCGATGCGTTGGAAATGCCGTTTCGGGTCCTCGACGGAGGGGTGCGCCATCCCCCCTCAAAGCTTCACGTGCGCGCTCACGTGAACGCATCCTTGCACGACCGCCCGTGCCGCCGCCATCTTCCTTTTTTGCAGCACAGCTGGGGCACTATTCCTGGCATGTTCAGCTCTTTGCTTCCGCGTCCCAAGAACTCGGGCTACGAGGCCCCCCGGCCGTTGCGAACGCATCCCGCCGCCAGCAAGGCTCTTGTTTACCGCTCGAAAGAGACGCAAACGGCGCAGATCGCCGGCCTGAACTCCCAAATAACAAAGCTCCATCTTAACGACGATGGGTCCATCAACTACAACAAGACCCTCTCCAGCAACGTGCA
This sequence comes from Kodamaea fukazawae, assembly GCA_030572255.1. Classification (NCBI taxonomy): domain Eukaryota; kingdom Fungi; phylum Ascomycota; class Pichiomycetes; order Serinales; family Debaryomycetaceae; genus Kodamaea; species Kodamaea fukazawae. Next base: position 43,881 of record JAJLZQ010000035.1, read on the forward strand.
GACCTCCCACATGGACACGGTGCCTCTCAAAAAGAGGTTTCCCAAGTTGATCCACCACTTTCCTCGCGAGTCCTTGGACTCCAGCGAGGCTCTCCAGACCACCTTGCAAGAGACCAAGCAGTTGATCCAGCAGCTATTGAGCTCCGAAGACACCACGCCTGATGTGTCATACGTGCTGTACTCGTCGAACAGCGTTGTAAACGACGGCGAAGAGAGAGTCATTCAAATCAGAAAGTACCAAGAGGACCCTATGTTACCTCCAAAGTTCAAGTTGAGGAAGAACAGACACAAGGCTCCGGAGGCCGCTGCACCTGTCCTCAAAGACACCAAGGAAACCAAAATAACGAAGGAAGACAGAGAAAAGTGGGCCATTCCGGCTGCCGTCTCCAACTGGAAGAACAACCAGGGGTTCACCATCGCTTTGGACAAGAGAGTCAACTCCAACATGGTCAAGAAGGGCGTCGACGTGAACATTGAGAAGTTTGCAGGTTTACTGTCTGCCTTAGAGAATGCAGAAAAAGATGCCAGAGACGAAATTAACCAGAGAAGAGAGTTGGAGAAGTTACAAGTGGAAAGAGTCAAGAGGGAGAGAGATGAGGAGTTGGCCGAGTTGGGTAGAGTAGCAAGAGAAAAGAGAAGGAGGAATTGACCACACAAGCTCAGTTACTTGAGGATCTTGATGATCACAGGTGGCGCAGACATATATAAACATGTGGGTGTTTCTTAGCACGAGCTTTCCATGATCTTGACGATTTCAGGTCCGCAGACATTCAACCTTTGTATGAGAGTTGTTTCCAAGACTATGCATAGATACTGATATCCACTCGGTCGATATAGACCAACATTTCGGTCATCAGAGTCGTCTCCTTATGACGACGCTAACATTCGACCCCGGACCAACCTATCGATCAAAAAATTTAACATTTCAACCAAATCGGTCACTAACCTAGGCAACCCTTCCATAACTGGCTCAACTTTATAGACTAATGCATTAATGATTACTAAATCGGCCACAGGGCCAACAAACCAATCCTCAATTGGGTTCTACATCACTTTCATAATTCGTATAATACATGTAAACCCTACTCTCAACGGGATCAGCAGGATCAGACCTTCAAGATCAGAATGGCAGATGTCAATGGAACGGCACAATCAGCGATCTGCATTATGCTCCGCAAAGCGCAATTGGTTCCGAATGAAGTGCTAGTCGGGGTAGACCAAGGCTACCGACTAGATGTGGGGTAGGATTACCTCCTCTTCTTCTTCTGTCTGTCCCCACCTTCGTACAAGGACTTGTCGAACTCGTCCTGAGCGAACGAGTTGACCCACTCGACAACCCTCTGCAACTCACGTTCTTTCTTCTTCTCAGCAATCTCCTCCTTCAACTCGCTTTGGAGCTTCACCAAGTCTTCGGGAGTACCGTTGGCATAAACGTCTTCAAAGTCCTCAAGCATTGTCTTTCTCTTTTTCTTGGATCCTTGCTTTCTCCTCAACTGGCGCTTTCCGGTGACTATTTCATCCTCATCATCGTCATCGTCATCGGCGTCGTCGTCCTCTTCTTGCAGATTGCCGTGGTTGTCTCCAGCCTTTTGCCCGTTTTCAGTGGCATACAACTTTTCTTCAACCAAACTCAACTTTCTCTTCAACTCAACCTCGTCCAGGGGAAGTTCATCAAGACAGTGGGCCTTACGACGGGCATCCATGCTGCTGCATATCACGTCCTTGACGTGGAGCAACTCTTTGCGCAATTGGGACTCTCTCTTGCCCCATGGGTTCAACCAGTCGATCAACTGGTCAATCTGCTCCGGCTTGTCGTAGTACCTCCAGGCAGACCCGTTGATCATGGAATCTTGGAACTCCTCGATGATCTTTCTCTGCTGGATCAGTATTTCGGACAAAGGAACCTTCAATGAACCTTTGTCGCCAACCACAGTGGTATCGCCCAACTTGATTTCTCCATTCACAAACTGCAAACCGTATATGTCTTTGACAGTGTTGATGAATGGCGGAGTCAACTCGCTGAAGTCCAACGACTTCAGCCCGTTCTCGGACTCAACAGACACTGCTGGTGCAGGGGACTTTTCCTTGACTTCTCGAGACAACTCGTTGTACAAGGTGAAGAACCTGTTTGACTCGTCAAAGGAGGAGTTGAAGTGGACCTTCAAGTCAGACTCGTTGGGTCCTTGGATCCAGAGACGACCCATCAAGTACGTCTCCTCCAAGACCTCGTCGTCGTCTTCGTCCTTGTCCTCCTCTTCGTCCTTATCCTCGCCCTCTTCTTCTTCGTCTTCCTTGCTTCCTCCAAACGTGGGCAAACCGTTGTTTTCAAACCACCAGTATCTGTTGAAAAGTCTGTCCTTTCCAAGTAGCTTGACACGTTGACAGTCCAACTCGACCAACTTTCTTTCTATCTCCTTCTTATCTTTCTTCAAACCTTGGATCTTGATGAGTGCATCATGGCGTTGGTCAAACGCTTCTTTGAACTTGGGGTCCTTGCCAGCCATCTCTTCTTCTTCGGGAGTCATGTCAACATGCTTGAGATTGAGCCTTGGTCTTTTATCTGTATCTTTTCCGCTAAGCTCGTATAACTGGTAATTGCTCTTTTGAGCAAGCTCCAAGTGTTGCTTGAAGTCCTTGAGGTTGTCCAACCTCGATCTTCTCAAGTTGGCACTCTGTTCCAAGCAGTCGTCGATATGGTCACGAACAACCTCTCCGCTGGACAAGAGCTCAACAAGAATGCCCATCACTCTGAACTTCAAGTCAATGTCGAGCTCTTCATAGAATTGTTCGAGAACTGTGGTTGGGGTTGCTGGGAGGGACTTGGGTGCCAAGATTCGGTACACCTTTTCTATGATGGGTTTATAGGCAGGCACGTAATCAACAAGAGAAAGAACACCAAGCAAACAACATTGCCAGTTACCATCCTTGAAGTTACGTTTGCGGATACGGTCGTCCCACGAGGTGTTTCTGTGGTTCATGACGGAAAATGCATTGTGGTCGGTGCTTTCACTCGACAGGCCGTTCGAATGGCGGTCATCGTCTTCTTTCTTGGAGCTTCCGTTTCCAACGGTTTCTTCATCGGAGTCCTCTTCCTTATCTTTTTCTTCATCCTGGTCTTTGTCTTCTTCGTTTTTGACGTCTTCATCCTCGTCTTCGTCTACGTCGTTGTCGTCGTCTTCCTTATCAGGCAAGTTGATCATCAAGCCGAATATCTCGTCATTCTGTTCGTACTGGTTGGCCTGCTGCTTTGTTGGGAGGTCGTTCGACACAATGGCACTCAAAAGAGCACACCACACTTCGTCCAACAAGACACATCTACCGTAGTCGTTGTACTGCTCCAAGTTCCATCCCATGGCAAAGATAAAGTCGTCAAACGTGAAAGTGTCGATTTTCAACACCTTGTGGTAGATATTTATAAACACCCATGCCTGAAGTGCCTCTTGAATCGTTTGAAGGTAGGGAGAATGCAATCTTTGGATGTCAGCTGCGAGGTCTGACTTTGTCTGTTCATCCTCGGCTTCATGCAACTCCTCTTCAAATTCCTTGACCAAATGCTCATTCCACAGCTTGGAGTTTTCTGTGAGCTCGAGAATGTGTGACTTTGGCTTTGGTCTATGGATATCGAAGATAATCTCCAAGTCTTCGACAATGGACTTTTTGGAGGGCTGCAACATGACTTCGTTGATGCCTAGAGGGTTCTTTTCAATCTCGTCCTTGAGGGACTGTGGAAAGTGGTTTCTGGGGAACTCCAGGCGGACGATTCCTAGCAATTCCTTGATGTGGGGCGGGATGTTGACCTTCTTGACCTCTTCCTTCTTGACCGACTCCTTCTTGGGCTCGGACTTGGAGGCGGCAGAGGCAGCAGCAGCGGCGGCGGCGGCCTTGGCGGCGCCCCCGACAAACTTCATCTCGCCATTGGGCGTGCTGCTGGCAAAGTGCTTCAAGTCGTCCGGGTACTCCTGGGGGATTCTGTACTTCAATGCAAACTTCTCCTTGACGACCCACGGAGCACCCACCTTGGTGGAACGCGTCATGGTCAACTTGATGAAGGTCTTGATCAACCACTTGTTGAAGTGGTTGCGGTCCCGCTGGATTTTTTCCGGCGTCACAATGATCTGCTGGTTGTCGTTGAGCCGGACCACCAAGTACTTGGTGGTCAACGAGTCGGACTGGCCGTATTGCACCTTTTCGCGGATCGTGGCGCGCTGCTTGGTGTTGGACTCCTCGTCCACACTGCCGTCGCTCACGTTTCGGATGAAAATGGTCTCGCCCGGGAAGTACTCGTTCTTGAAGACCGAGTACACCTTATCCACCAAGAGGTCCAACCGTGTGATTCGGTTGAACTGAAGGAATCGCAAGATGTGTTCACGTAGCGCCTCCGGGAAGTTGCGCTCGACGTCCACGATCTCCTTCTCCTCGCTCTTGAGCGCCTCAAAGTAGTTCAAGCACGAGTTGCCTGTTATTTCACACACAAACTTGGGCGTCTTGTAGTAATCCATTCGGGCAAGGTAGTCTTCGTATGTAAGAAACCACTCCTTGGTCTGCGGTATGAAGTACACCTGTGTGAGGAGGTCTCCGGGCACCGCTGGCGGCTTCACAAACGATACCTGCTTCCTCTTATAAAGAACCATGTTTGTTTTGATAAAGATTTGAAGAAGAGTTTATGTAAGCGCGACATATAAGCTGCCACCCAGCGGCTCCGGGCGGGTCGTGGGGGGCCTCTAATATGGAAGTAAATAATGGAGTAAGATGAATAGGGCAGATTGTGGAAGCAGCTGTAGAGTAGCTGGGGATAGTATGGATCGTTGCTGGATGTACGGGCCAGCCTCTGTGTTTTGTGATGAGTAGGTGTAGAAAGATAGAGGGCAGAAGGGTATGCTAGGGGATCTGTAGAGCTAAAGAAGGAGAGTTGATGGGAAGTTGGGGTGATATATTAAGGGTAAGGATTGTTTGGTGTGTTTAGCGGTAGGATTTGAGAGGTTTACTGGGGTTGGCGTTGTGTGTGGGTGGTGAGTGGGTGGTGTGAGCGGGTATTGTCTGGTGGGTATTGTCGGGTGAGTTCTGGCAGAGATGGCTGCAAAGTTTAGAGAAATGCTAGGTAGAAGGAGATGGTGATTCGAGGAGGTGGTGATAGTGATAAAGAGGACGTGATAGTGATCAGAAGGGGTGAAGTAGTGGTGGTGGAGTGGAGAGCTGAGGTGGTGTAGAGTTGATGATCGGAGGTGATAAGTGGAGGAGAGGATAAGAGATATAGAGATCCGAGGAGATGTACTGATGTGAGTGGTTGGAGAGGTGATCTGGGAGGTGGTTGTGATCAGACTGGTCGGTGATCAAAGAAGCGTAGATTGGTGGAGTGGACCCGAGTGGTAATCACAGAAGTGGTCTTCAGAAAAATGGTAATCAGAGGAGTGTAGCTGTGGAGGAATCTGAAATCACATCTCTCGAGTAGTGGGGGAGGCGCTGGAGACGCTGGGCTACTCGTTAGGTCAGCCATACCCTGAACATCATAACCTGAACATCATACCCTGACATCATATCCTGAACATCATATCCTGAACATCATATCCTAAACATCATACCCTGAACATCATATCCTGAACACGATAACCAAACTCCAGGCAATCCAGCACAACATATACAGCTATGAATCAGCACAAATTGGCATTACTCCCAACTTCTCTGAGTAAGTAATTGTAGACACCTCTGAACTACTCTGCTGAACCATTGCCACTCCTCAGAACCACTCTGCACTCTGCACCACTACACTCCACTTCCCTAAGACCCAACACAGTTGCCCGAGCTAGTACGGAGCATCGGGCGGCGGTATCTCACCATAATTTATTTATATTTCTAAAGTCTTGTCATCAGTCTTTGGCAACCTGGCTGGCTGCTGGGTGGAGGAGCCCCACATCTAATATTCTAAAGCAGCACCACCAAGTACCACAACTGTCCTGAATGTACTCTCATGTTATCACCTGCACAGTAGTGTTGCTCCTCACCACCGGAGTCCCACACTACCAAACCATTCTCCTTGCCGTGCACTTTGCACTTCTTCTCTTGCCATACACTTATTCTTCCCATGCCTAGCCTTGCTAGTTTGCTCAGAAAATACCATACTTCTGCATGGTTTGCATAAAGGTTTGGAAGGTGGGCGACACGGCGATCTGGGGAGCAACCTTGTCAGCATCAACCTTACCCAGAAAGTTGAGCTCCTCGTCGGTGATGGTGGTGCCTCTGAAGACACTCACCATGGTGTCGAAAAGACGGTTCAGGAACAACTGCTTGTAGGGAATGGAGATGTCCTTGACCAGATCTGTCTCAGCACCCCTCTTCTTCTTCAATTCCACCATAAAGTCGGGCGAATCGGTGATGATGCCGTACTCCTTCAAGTCAAAGTGTCTTCCAACCTTGACCAAGTACTCGTACTGGAGAACGTTGTTGACGGTCCACTGGTACAACTTGAGGTCCTGCTTCTTGACACGGGGCATGAACTCGGTCAAAAACGGATAGGACCAGGTGTTGACGTAGATCAAGGATACCCCTCCAAGTTTGAGCACTTGGCCCGTCTTGCTGTCCAAGTAGTCGTTGTAGTCGAGATAATGCACCGAATCTCTCCAGTTGGTGCTGATGTTGATGATGTCAAACTGGGAGAAACCAGCCTTGTTGGGCTTGCCGTCAAAGTACTTGAGCACCAGCGGCTCCTGGTTCATGTACTTGATCACCTTCAAGTCCCAGATGCCAAACTGGATCTTGTCGAACCAGTAGTCAATCTCGCCGTGCACCTCCAACAAGGTGGTGATGATGGACTTGGCGATCTTGGCCGGGTTGGGACGCTTGATGTCCAACATCAACTTCAACGTGTCGTCGCCCTTCTGCTCGTAGAACCACTCCACAATCTCCTTGAAGGTGTGGAGCGGCTCGCCGCTCTTGGGCTCCACCAACTTGTCCAAAACGCCGTGGTAGTCTGTTTCCAGGATGTTGTACTCCGTGGGGTTGCCAATGGCGTCCGTGAAGATCCTGTGGGTCGACTGGTCGTGGGAAATGACAATCACCTGGTCTTTGGACAACCACAAGTCGGTCTCGATGATGGTGGCTCCGGCTTCAAAGCACTTTTTGAACCCAAGAAGGGTGTTTTCGGGATACTGGGCCTTGAACCCTCTGTGGCCGGCTATTAAGGGGTTGGTCATACTAGTAGATAGCGTGTTTTATCGAGCAGCCGGATCCTGGCCCTGTTTTATACTTTGGGTAAAAGAAACGTCCTGCAATCTGACCACGAGGGACAAAAACGTGCCGCCGCCACGACGGCTCCCCCACGAAATGGCCACCGCTGCCCCCCCGACCGTAGCGGAATCCGGGTGCAACAGTACGATCGCTGGTCGGCCTCAAACCGTCAGCTTGAACCCTGCTTCATCTGCCTTAGCACGGCCTACATGTCGGTGGCGGCGATAAGGTTAGGACCAGCCAGCACGGAATAACCAAAGCTCCATATCATCAACTAGGTCCTGCACACAGCGTCGGGTCGGAACACACCTGGAATTTCAACTCTCCGGGGCATAGGCGAAGACGTGCACCCTCAGGTACCCGATGGCTCAGGCAGCAAGGCTGCTCCCGTAGCCAGCAGCCCGTCTGGTGGGCGGAATCGGCATCCAAACGGCCCATCGCTGAGCTGGATGTAGGAGCACTTTTCTATGACGTCTACGTTTGCAGCACGATTACAATAGCGTGTTTTTTGTGGCTCTTGTGTCTAAGTTTAGCTACGGCAGACGATTGGCCGCAAGGAAAGAGAAGTAGTGGTAGCGGTGCAGAAACGGAAGCAGCTGCCGTGTAGATACACTACAGTTGGATGTCCTACACGACTGGCTTGGAAAATCTGCCTTGGGCGTGAAAAGCGGGAAGCTGTCACACGAGGCAACGGGCCATCGCTGGCCAGAATAGGAAAAAAATCCGTATCAGCATACACTCTACATGGGGACACCCTCTGCCTGGGACATCCTAAATGGGTTGATAGCTTGTAAATTTGTACAGAAGATACACACACTACACGGGAATAGTGTCCACGACTCGGCAACCTAGTTGCCGCCACCCACTCCACACAGCTTCTGGCTGTTCCTCATGCAGCGCAAACTCTGCAACAACTTTGCAGCCATTCGATAAGAACTCAAACTTTTCATCGTTACTGTCATGGTCTGAAAAAGTGGAGTAAAACAGCATCCTCAACACCACACTACGATGTTGGGGGCACTTTCACTCCCACAGTCAAACTGGAGGCACTGTCCGCAAATCTATAACTTGCCCTTGCTGATCAGCTGGTCGACAACCAACTTGATCAAGGCAAAGGCAATGGACTCTGGGAATGGGATGATGATGTTTTCTGGGTTGAAGCCGTCCTCGCCCTCGCCGTAGACCAACTTCTTGACAAACTCCACGTCAAACCATCTGGCGTCGCTCAATTCCTTGTCGTGACCCAAGTTGACCACCTCGTTTTCACCGTTGAACTCGACCTCGGCAACACACCCGATCATCAAGTTGCCTGGGAATGGCCATGGCTGCGTCATCACCAAGTTGATTCGGGCACACTTGACACCCGTCTCCTCCCAGATCTCTCTCTTGGTGGCAGTCTCCACGGTTTCGGAAGGCTCCATGAACCCAGCCGTGCAGGCGTACATGTTGGTCGATGCGTATCTCTTGGACAAGGAAAGCAAGATCTTGGAACGGTCCGTGTTCGTAACGGCGGTGATGATGACAGAGTCGGTACGTGGGAAAGAGACGTTGGACACAGCTGTGCTCTGCACAGGGCACTTGGACTTTTCATTGGTGCATGCCAACTTGCCACCGGCGTGCACAGGAATCACAACACTACCACAACCAGGACAGTACTTGTTTCTGTTCAACCAGTCAAAGAACATCAGGCCTTGGGAGTACAAGGAAGCGGAGTCTGCTTCGTAACCAAGCTGGTGCTTTCTGCTGAAGGTGAAAATCAACCCATTGTCCCCGTGGGACTTGGAAGTGTCCAATTTAGCCAACTTCAGGTAGTGTTGAAGAAGCTTTTCGGTGAGTTCTGGGGCATTACTAAGGTCGACCCCATAGTATGGAATACCCTGGTATCTTCCCTGGTAGTCCAAATACTTTTCCTCGCCATCGTGGAACTTCAAGCCCTTGATGTCAGTTCCCACACTCAGGTCCTTGATACCGAGAAACAAGAAGAGCGGCTTGCCAGCAGCCCTCAAGTCAGCATTGTGGTTGCGGTTGTCTTCGCTCCAGGTGGCCAAAACATCGGTCCAGCCGTCTAAACCTTTCAAGCTGCCGGGGACGGCAGACTCCAGCTCCGACATCTGGCCCTCGCCATTGGTCAAGATAATCAACTTGTCGGGGCTGCCAAACTTGTGGATCAACGGGTTACTGTTCTGGAAAAAGACAAAGCGTGTGCTGGGATGCACCAAAGAGTCATTGACAAAGTCCAGGTCCTCACGTAAGAAGGAAACACGGTTCACCACCTCCTTGGTGAAGTACATCTCGTTTTGCTGGTCCGTAATGGACGTTTGGTAACTGCTCGACATTGGTAGCGGGGGTGTAGAGAAGTTTACAAGATTTAATTTATAATTGCGATTCGGTGATAATCGAAATGTCGGAGCCCAAAAAATGTCTCGCTCCGAACTGTCTCTTAACTCCACCATACACATTGTCCACATTACCAATATATACACATTTTACCCTGGGCAAGTTAGTATAGGCTTTCGAGCATAAAGCAGAGTGCAATCAGCTATCTTAGACTCTTCTTCAATGTAATTCAGAAGTCTAACGTCTAAAAAATCTTTTTGAATCATCATGTTGCATCAACAAGTGTGTGAAAAACATACCTTTAAACTATTTACAAGATCAATGCCTGTTTCTTGATGGCACTTTTTAATCCTTTTACCCACGAATTCTTTGTCTTGTTCTCCACAATCACGTAGACGGTCCCACTTTGGCCCATTCTTCCAGTTCTCCCACACCGGTGCATCATGTCGCTCGACTTTTTGGGCAAGTCAAACATGATAATGTTCTTAACACCGGAAAAGTCGACGCCTCTCGCCAAAAGGTCCGTCGTGACTAGCACCTTAATCTTCGACCCCTCCGCGTCGTTTTCGAGCTTGGAGGCCGGCTCGATAAACGGCTTGATTCGCTGTCTTCTCTCTTCCACAGTGTAATTTCCGGTGATGCCAATGATGTCGTCCGTCTTGTGGCCGTAGAGCGTGGTCAATTGCTTGACCAAGGTGTCGACCGTTTCCGTCAGGTTGACAAACACAATGACTCGCTTGACGTAGCCCGCCTCTGTCCCGTCCTTGTAGATGGCGTAGATGGCCTGGGCCAAGCACTTTTCCTTGCTTCGGTTGTACGGTGCAAGACTCGAGTTAATCATGCGGACTCGGATGTTTCTCAGAAGCCGGTGTGTCAGCGGGGTATGGACATTAATGATGGTGTTATCGCCGGGGAACATTTGCCTGAGGGCACCGGCATAGTCCTTGGTGACGGTGGCCGAACACATAATTATGTCCTTCAACCCACGCAATTCTTTCAAGCAGATTTGCGTCTGCTTCAAAAAGTTGTTGTGCAACAAGGTGTCGGCCTCGTCCACAACCAAGTACTTGGTGGCTGCAAAATACTTGTACGGTCTGTCGAAGTTGGTCAACTTGCCCAAACTGGCAAGCTTGTATGGGGTGGTGACCAAGACGTCGATTCTGCCTTTTTTGGCATAATCAAAAAACTCTGTTGGCGATGTTCCCGTCACCCATTTGAACAACCTCAAGTTGAGGTTGGGTTCCGCCTGGAGAAACTCCTTGAAGGTGCCGGGCACCTTGTGGTCGGTGTCGGCCATTGTGTGAGAGTTTGCCCGTGATAAGACGCCGTGCACCTGGTCCACCATTTCCACGGTGGGAACCAACACGATGGAGCTCACCTGGGCGAGCTCTCTGGCCTGGGCCAACTTGTTTTGGTGGAAGAGCTCCATGTCGTCCTCCTTGAGTTTCGACAAAACGGTGCCCAAAAACGCCCACGTCTTGCCGCTCCCGGTCTCGGCCGCAAAGTTGAACACCTTCAACTTGCCCTTCTCGTTGGACCTCACCAAGTCCTCGTAGATGACGGCGCCGTCCGCCTTGCGAACTGCCCGCTTGGCGTGCGCGTCACGTGACTGCATCATCTTGCGGACGGCGGCAATCTGGGCCACCGTCGGGCTCACCTTCAACTGCTCCTTGTTTTTGACATACGTGTTCTTGAGGTTGTAGGATTGCTTGATCTCCTCCACCATGGCGTTTCGCACCGATGGAAAGAGCCGCAATTCGTCAAACGAGCTGATCTTGTCTGCCCCCAATGTAGAAGACGCTATGTCCTTTTGATTCAAAGGCTCCATCTTCGAGAAGGATAATGGGCCTTGTAAATACAAGTGCTTGGTGTATGGTTTTCGAAGATATCCTGTGCTAAAGCACCGGATTCCAGCCCTATCAACGCATGATTGTAGTAACTTCATCCTCAAATTTTTAATGGGAGAGCTCTGATATTTATACTTTTTTTTTCTCACTGTTGATGATCGGGTGCGTAAAATTTTTGGCAGCAAAATTTTCAACAGTCAAGCGCCAACAAACAATGTTAAGAGTTCTTGCCGGGAGATCCATTAAGCATGGAGACACTAGTGTGAGATCGTTTTCCAGCAGTACTGTCAAGTACGCCAAGCCAGCGGCACCAGCCAAGAAGAAAAAGGTGCAATTTAAGCCGGGGGCCGCTGCAAAGAAGGGAGAGCCCGTCAAGGCCAAGAAAGGTGGTATGACCCACTTGCCTTTTGCCGACGCCGTGACGTCCTTGAAGTTCCACAGACAGGCTGCCGACGTGACCAGCGAGTTGGCCAAGTTGAAGCTTGATAAAGTGGACTCGTTGGAGGGCCAGGTTGTTGCATTGGGAAGCAAGAGTAAGCAGGCTTTAAAGACCTTGGGCGACTTCCAAAGACAACAACACCACGAACTTTTCAGAGAACCAATCGCCTTGGTCAACCACAACACGCAGAAAATCAAGTCCTTTGTGTCCAAGATCCACTCGAGTGCCTCCAAGGACAACAGAGTGTGCTTGATTGGAGAGAACGGCATTGGCAAGTCGACCCTCTTGACGCAGACCCACGACATTGCCCTCAGCGGTGAACCCATTGTCATCATGCACTTGCCCAACGCATCGTCCATTGTCGAAGGGTCCTCCGACTACCTCTACAACCCCAAGTTGGAGTTGTACCAGCAGCCCATGTTAACCAAGAGACTCCTCATCAAGTTGCGTTTGTTGAACGCCGCCGCCTTGCGCCAGATGCCCTTGACCAAGGACATCACCTTCCAGAACAATAGACAGTCAATCACCTTGAAGCAGGGCGAAAACACCTTGTTGCAGTACTTGGAGCAGAACCGTGACTTCACGAGAAACTCGCCCACCAGCAGCTTCCAGTTTGTGGTGGACCACTTAAAGCATTATTCCTCCAAATTCCCCGTTCTCGTTTCCATGGACAACGTCAACGCAGCCGTCGATTTCCCCATCACCAAGTACAGAGACACAGGGTTCCACCCGCTCCACATCTCCAAGTTTGAGCTTGGCCAGTTTTTCTTGAAGATTGCTGGAGGAGAGTTGAGTTTCGACAAGGGAGGTGTGATTTTGGCCAAGTCGAGCGACTTTGGTCCTCACCAGAGAACCTTGGACGTTGCCATCGGCGTCAAGGAATACGACCCATACTTCAGCAAGCAGTTCTTCGATGTTGACGTGGCCAACCAGTTGAGAGCAAACGGCCCAATACAGCCCATCGAGGTGACCAAGCTCACCAAGAGCGAGGCCAGAGAATTGTTAAGTTTCTACAGAAAGTCCGGTGTTTTGTTTGTGCAGCCATACAACACCAAGAAGGAGTTCAAGAGCAGCGGCCTGGCCGAAGATGAGCTTGAGTTGGATGAAAATGACATGTTTGAGACCATTGTGCAAAACCACTATGCGGTTTCGGGAGGTAACCCTCTGCACTTGTTGAGAGCCACTACGTTTGCATATTAGTGTATATAGGAATGAAGCAACGAGTAGCTAATATGAGTAGGCATAGGTGGTGACTTAGAGGTGGTGATTGGCCTAGTACAAGGAAGTCTAGTAAAGGATGTTCCGAAAACGAACCACTATTTTGTAGTATGGACTATTAGTTGATGCCCATTGGTTGCCGAGATGGTGTCCAATATTCTGATAGCCAGTACCTGCTCCAACGTAACATAACCAAAACACCTCCGAACACCTCTGAACATCTCCTGAACACCTCCAACACACCTCCGACACATCTCCAGTACACTTCCACATCTCCAACAAACCTCCTACACTCTTGTAACCCACCTCGAACATACCTCATACTCACTTCTACACTCCATCACACTCCACACACACACTCCAAACTCAACTACTACACTCATCCTAATATACATGAATTATCTATAAAACTCAAATGCAAAGCCCTCTCACCGGTCTCAAAAGCATCCTCCTTAAGTAAACAAAGTATCTTCTTCTCTCAAGTATTCACCAATGTCACCTTGTCTAAAAACAACTATTCCAGTAGGTTGCATAGCTCTGGCTTCGTTGGTGCTCTTGGCACTGACTCCAAAGCCTAGCGGGACGTCTTGCATGCTCAAGACTATGACCCCTGCGTGCTCTGGGATGTCGTCGCTCATTCTGCCAATGTGGGCCTTCAAGACGTTGTTACCGTACAAGTAGGGCATCTCACCGTTGGCCTTGATCCAAACCTTGTACTTGGCGTACTGCGACATGTATGACAAGGCGGTGATGTGCAATCTGAACTTCCCGGTCTTGGTGAACTTACCAAAGCACGTTCCCACAGACATCAACAGTGTTCTCAGCACAGAGGTTGCAAACCTCGCAACCTTGTCTGGGATGTAGTAGACTCTGTCCTTCTGCAAACGGAAAACATGGGGGTTTGTTGGGTTGTCGATGAGAAACGAGATGTTTCTCCCGATGTAGTTGGCCAACTTCTCGAACACAACCTTAGTTTCTTCCTCTGTCAACGATCTCATTGGTGCTGTTAATTTTAAATGCTAGGTACAATTTTTTTTCCAATCTCATCTCATTGAAAAAATAGCTATCGAGACATGTCTGAAAATGGTTCCAAGAGGAATGAGGCAGCCAAGGGCAATAAGCGTGGCAACAATGAGAAGAGGGGTGACAACGAGAAGAAGCCCAAGAGGCAACGGGATCCCAAGGTCATGTAGGTAAGTTGAGCAACTCGATCCCCACGAACACGGTACTAACCTTTGTTTCTAGTGAGTACACTCCACGTTTAGACGAACAGGGCAACCCGCTCCCCAGGTCCGAAAGAAGACCAAAGAGAAAGGTCGCATGTATGATTGGGTACTGTGGGACCGGCTACAACGGGATGCAGTTGCAACCAAGGCCCGAAATCAAGACCATTGAGGGCGAGTTGTTTGCTGCCTTTGCCCGTGCTGGCGCCGTGTCGCCAGAGAACTCGGACGACCTTAAGAAGAACGGTTTTATGAGATGTGCCAGAACCGACAAGGGTGTCCACGCCGCCGGAAACGTTGTTTCCTTGAAAATGATCATTGAAGACGACTCTATTGTCGACAAGATCAACCAGGAGTTGCCAGAGCAGATCAGAATCTGGGGCATCCAGAGGGTTTCCAAGTCGTTTGACTGTAGAAAGATGTGTTCTTCCAGAGTGTACGAGTACCTCTTGCCAACCTACTCGTTATTGCCTCCAAAGCCCAAGACGGTGTTGAGCAACTTGATTGCAGAGAAGGACAAGCTCCACCCAGGCATCCTCAGAGACGACCAGGAGGGTAAGACGTGGTGGGAAGAGACCAAAAAGGCCATCATCAACGACAGTGGCCTCACCCAGGAGGAAATTGACCGTGTGGAGGCCGTTTTGGAGGACCCCAACCAGACCAACTCCAGCATCAAGACGTACGACGAAGAGGGCGAAATCACCGAATTGGGCAAGATCATGCGTGCCTACAAGAACGTGGAAAACTCGAGAAGAAGATCGTACAAGGTGAGCAACGAAAGACTCGAGTTGTTGAGAAAGGCCATGAGTTTGTATGAGGGCTCCAACAACTTCCACAACTTCACCCAAGGGAAGACCTTCAAGGACCCATCCGCCAGAAGATACATGATCAAGACGACCGTTTCGGACCCATTTGTCATTGAGGGCACCGAGTGGGTGTCGATCCACATCCACGGGCAGTCCTTCATGTTGCACCAGATCAGAAAGATGATCTCCATGGCCACCATGGTGATCAGAACCGGGTGTCCGTTGGTCAGAATCCAGGACGCCTTTGGCCCCACCAAGATCAACATCCCCAAGGCTCCTTCCTTGGGGTTGTTGTTGGAAAACCCTGTTTTTGACGGCATCAACGGCATCTTGGAGAAGTTGGAGTACGACCCCATCGACTTCACCAAGCACGCCTCCACCATCGACGACTTCAAGAAGAAGTACATCTACGACAAGATCTACGCCGAGGAGGTCAAGGAAAACACCTACTACGGCTTCTTTGGTTTCTTGGACAGCATCAACAGCAGCGTTGCCGAAGAAGAAGCCAAGGCTTCGGGCTACAAGCACATCTTTGACTTCTTGGGTGGCATTTTCGACTCCGGCTTGGACGAAAACGGAAAGCTCAGACAGCCCGTTGAAAAGGCTCCTGTCAAGGTTGATGAAAAGACTGACTTTGACAACTGTGATTAGCTGTTAATTCTGTAAAATAGATAAAATGATATGATATGTGTAGAGGAGGGTGAATCTGGATGTTAAGAAGGGGAGGGTGATATTCTAAAGAGGATAGAATGATATTCTAGAAAGGATAGAATGATATTCTAAAGAGGATAGAATGATATTCTAAACAGGATAGAATGATATTCTAGAAAGGATAGAATGATATTCTGGATAATCTTAAGAGAAAGAGCATTATTAAGGTGGTAGCCCATCTAGGTGTTTCCTTCTTAAAAAGTGAAGGTAGAAAGGCAGAGCGAGAGGCACTAACAAGCAAGAGAAGGCACTTTGGGCACTTTGGGCACTTTGGGCACTTTGGGACAGCTCCGGAGCGGCCATTGGCTCGCTTGTTCCTTCTCTGAGTTGGCTTGCAGCTTCTGTACCCAGGCTATCTGCACGTCAACCACGGCAAATCACCGTTGATGCAGATGGTCTGCCATCTCCTGCTGGTCAAAGTACGCTACTACTTCGAGTATTGCAACCAAGATGGGTATTTCAGCAAGTCCGGTACAATCCACTGCTGCTCTACTCATCAACAGAGCAATCTAATGTATAAAATTTGTTGAACCTTCACCTCGACTAGAATGATACTTGCAGTACGATTTTCTAGTTATACCTAAAGAAGCTACACTTCGACTAGAACGATTATACCTAATTGTAGAACCACACCTCTAGAGCGATTTCACCACACCTCTAGAGAGATTTCGCTACACCTCTAGAGCGATTTCATTAGCTAAACCTGAAAAACCTACCTTTTCAAAAACTCATTTGTTGCACCACCTTCGAACGATTTCACTTACTATACATGAAGTACCTACAGCTCAATAGAACGACATTACCTGATTGTAGAACCCCTCTAGAGCAATTTCAATCATTAAACCTGAAAAACCTTTACCTCTTCAACAACTCATTGTTACACCTGGAGAACCACACCTTAGAACGATACTTATTTTACTTGAACACACACAGCTCACACACAGCTCATTTACAACAACTTACCTGATTGTAGTACCTACACCTCTAGAACATTGTCACTTATTATTCCTAAATTGCCTACAGCTCAATTAGAATTATGTTCCTGATTGTAGAACTACAGCTCTGGGATTCACCTACCCAACCACCTACACCGTTAGAACGATTCATTTATTATACCTGATTGTAGAACCATACCTACACCTGGTTGATCCCTATTCTTGTTATGCTAAACACCTATCTAATTTAAAGCCATGCGTCGACGTTATTCTTTTGAGCTTGAGCTTGCTTGTTTGCAGTCAAGCCCGTGTAAGGTTCGTAACCCGCTCTCTTGTACTGGAGCTTTTCTTCAGGTTGCTGGGGCTGGAGTTGGGCCTGGGCGGGTTGCATCTGCGACTGTTGCAACTGAGGAGCCGATGGCTGCTGCTGCTGCTGTGAGTGTTGGTGGGGGTCTTCTATGGCCTTTCTAGCGTCGTCCTCCTTTTGGGAAGCCCTCTGCTTTTCGAGCTCAAACTTGTACAAGGTCCAGTCAAAGATGTAGTCGTACCTGTAGTTTTCTCTCTTGAACAAGTCTCTAAAGAGCTTTCTCAAGTAGGGGTAGTCTGGCTTGTCGTCGAAGCGGAGGGACTTGACGTACTGCATGTAGGTGAGGAACTCCTCTGGCAAGCCCTTGGTCAAGACGTCTGTCGGGGTGCTCATCTTCTTTTCCATGATTCTATCGTATTTCTGTCTCTTTGTGGCAGCCTTCAAGCCCTGCCAAGGGAGGGAGCCACGGCAGAAGTAGATGAGCACGTAGCCGAGCGACTCCAAGTCGTCTCTTCTCAGCTGCTCGATCCCCAAGTGGGTGTTGACGGATGCGTATCTGGCCGTACCCGTCAAGTTCTTGTTTTCCCTGTAGGGTATGTGCAAGTGGGTTCTGGGGTCTCTGTACTTTTTGGCCAAGCCAAAGTCAATGACGTTGACCTGGGAGCCCCGTCTGCCAATGCCCATCAAAAAGTTGTCGGGCTTGATGTCTCTATGTATGAAGCAGCGGGCGTGGATGTATTCGATCCGGCAAATCAACTGGTCCGCAAGGAGCAAAACCGTCTTGTAGGTGAATTTCCTATTGCAGTAATTAAACAAGTCCTCCAAGGAAGGGCCCAACAAGTCAATCACCATGGCGTTGTAGTCACACTCGGTGCCGTACCAGCGCACAAACGGGATGCCGACCCCTCCGCTGAGCGCCTTGTACACCTTGGCCTCGTACTCTAGTTGCGGGTGCTTGGCCCTCGTATTCTCTAGTTTGATGGCAACCTCCTCGCCCGATATGATGTTGGTCCCCAAGTAGATGTCCCCAAAGGACCCCGATCCAATCTTGCGTCCAATCCTATACTTCTTGCCAACTCTCAAATCCATGATTGATTCCTATTACGATAACCGGCCTGCAACAACGAAAGGGAGCTGGGCTGGTGGGCGGTGCTGACAAATGGCGCAATAGCCGTGAGTTTCTCTCCTTTATATCCGGGAAAAAGTTGTTTTAGACTAAAACAACTACGCTGCTGTGTGCTGAGATGGTTAATATGAATGCGCTATGTGATATAACCACGCTAAAACAGGTGTGTTTGGATGATGTTGCTCAGCTGAAACGTATATCCAAAGAAAATTTTCGACTTGCGATTTTCCTTGTTTGTGGACAGCGTCACGTGGACAGACGACGCCAGGAGGTGGGGGGAAAACAACGAGCCGTAAGGAGCTGCCCGGGAGGGGGGAGGACAAGGAGG
This sequence comes from Kodamaea fukazawae, assembly GCA_030572255.1. Lineage (NCBI taxonomy): Eukaryota > Fungi > Ascomycota > Pichiomycetes > Serinales > Debaryomycetaceae > Kodamaea > Kodamaea fukazawae. The sequence continues at coordinate 62,379 of JAJLZQ010000035.1, forward strand.
AGGAGGAGGAGGATCGGGCCTCCGCAGCAGACGTCGGCCGTGGTAAACGAGTGCTTGGGCGAGAGGTGAGCCGTGGGCGGGGCCGATCCAGGCCGATCCAGGCCGTCTACAAGGCATGCTTTTATGTGCAATCGTTGGTTGGTGGGGGAGACCAATACGACGGACCCGCACTTTTATACGATGCACCCACAATCTGGCCCCGATGATGTAATCCGTACGATAAGCAGGAGCACAGCGTAGGAGCATGGGGTAGGCGCCGGCAGTAGTGCCGCAGCCTGGTGCAGCAAGATCCGGTCCTGGAGAAACCTCCACGAGCTCCCAATGAACAAAGAAGAGGGGACACAAGCACGACAAGAACGCACGGAAGCACCGGCGGAATTGATTCGAAAACAAGGTGACCGCAGCCAAATAAGGGTGGCCTCAGGAATGTGCCCAAGTTGCCGGGTGGGAGGGCAGCCGACAGTGTCTGGGCAGCAAGGGCCACCGCGGCCGAGTGTCGTTAGGGACACATGCGCAAAGAGGGGGGAGGGGGGCCCAGGCAAAGGGGAGAGATCTTATCGTTGTGGTGGAGGCTCCAAACAATGCGGGTATGGATGCAAAAATAGAGATAAGATGTGGCATTGAGGGAGGGTTCTGCAGATCATGTCAAAGCGTGCGAAATGAATGATCCGAGAGGCATGCGAGTGGAACGGCATGCACCACGATTAGAAGGGGGCTGCAAGTTGGAGGGGCAGAGGGTGCCAGCGTGAGCCGGATGGATGGCCGAGGTGGGGAGGCTGCAGCCTGCGGAATGAGCCTGGTGAGGCTGGACCACACAAGCAGCGCTTTCTGCCTCAGGGTCATCACGCTGTGGAGCGCTGTGGAGTGCAATTCGCCAATGGGGTTGCGCTCTTGCTCCGATGGCGGAGCCTCAACTGAGGACCCTCGAAGCCCCAGGGGAGGGGTGGAGGACGTGCTTGGCCCTACAGGCGCGTTTCCCCACCCTCCAGCTACCGTGGGCGGTGACGGGAACGTCGCTGGGCGGATCCGCTGGCTACAACAGGCCCTCCACAAGCAGGACTGCGTCGTCATGGGGTCGACCACATGAATACGTCAACCGCTTTCGCCTTTGCTCTTGCGCTCGCCTTAGTTCTCTGTGCTGCACCACCTTGCCCAGTGTTCCAGATCCGATCTCATCAACCTGACACCAGAGAAGAACAGGCCCAAGGTGCTGGGCATGCAGCGGGCACCACCACCACCTCGTCGGGGACCTAGCTGCACATGTGCTGACGCTGGTTGTACCCTCCAGGCCCGTCTTATCGTTATCTCGATGACTGTTTTGATGGCGGCGCATTTGGGCAAGCGATGAACCACCTTGCAACCACAAAAAAAAGGATGGCGCCACGAACAAGTGTGTGATTGCCACGTAAACAACTCTCCGGGTCTGCGCCATCAGAGACCATCCAGCCAAGCAGGGCATGCCTGGACCAGTCTGGGGGGCTCCTCCACAGCATGATACGATTAAAAAAGAAAGGGTATCTTGCAATTTCGTCCAGCTCCCGTGCTCAGCACCCTTGTTTATCAGCCAATACAACAGGGGTGGGTACCAATTGTCCTTGCAATTGACATGCTACAGCGGGCTCACAAATAAATATTAAACATTAAATATTAAAGTATTAAATCTAACCTAGTTGGTCTTAGCTTCGCTAGCGGTGGACTTCTTGAACTTGTTCAAGAATCTCTTGAAGTAGTCGTTCTTCTTGACAGCCTTTTCAACCTTTTCGGAGGTGGTGGCGGCTTCTTCCTTGGCTTCCTTGGCAGCAGCCTCGGCATCCTCCTTCTTGTCGCCGGCAGCCTCGACAATCTCGTCCTTCTTGTCGCCAGCAGCCTCAACAACCTCGTCCTTCTTGTCGGCAGCGTCTTCGGTTGCAGCCTCGACGGTTTCCTTTGGCTCCTCAACGTCAACGGTTGGTTCCACAACTTCCTCGCCAGTCTCCTCGGCGTCGGCAGCAACGTCCTTGACCTCGGCGGTGGTGGCCTCAACTGGAGCAGCGTCAGCAACCTCGCTCACCTCGGCCTCAGCGCCTTCTTCAGCCTTGGTTTCTTCCTGCTTGGCTTGTTCAACCTCCTTTGGAAGCGATTCCTTGGAGTCAGAGCTGAAAATCTTAGAGGCTCTCTTAACCTTGTCCTTAATACCCATTCTGTTTAGTCTGTTTGGTGACGATGTCTATGTTTTTTATTAAAAAAACAGGGAAAAGGTCACGTCTATTTATACTCTGGTGCTTTTCTGAAGCTACCTGCCGCAAATAAATATGCATGTAAAAAAAAATATTTCTCGTGTAAAATTTTTTGTGGCCAACAATCCTCTGACCTTTTCGGAAGATATTGTTTCTATAGAATTTGTTTCACCTAGGAAATATTTATAAGGATTCACCTTACAACAAGGAACCTGAAAGCGTGACGATGAAGTTTAAACACAGCACATTTTTTTTTTTTTGGGGGGGGGGAAGGGAGAAGAAGGGAGACAAGTGGTGCTCAGCTGGGCATCTCGAGCCTTTGTAACGAGTCATAGCCGTGCTAGACAAAATGGTAACCAAAGAAACAAGTAGCACGGTGCGTATAATTCTGGTTTGCCAGGTGTAATTACGTGTGTTTTATTTTAAGAACTAAAGACATGCTATGTAATGTATAGTGTGACGTGCACCCTGATGTTCCACGTAAATGACACCCATTTGCTTGTTTGGTGATGGCTCTTCATTTGGGGCAAAAATATGGCTATGTGGCATTTTGCGGTTGTACCCTGTGTTTGTCCTTTCCGCATTGGGGCGGAGATAAACCAGCCGTTTCTGACAAAAAAAAAAAACTGCGGTCTAGGCGGTGCCTTCCTAATAATAGACGTGGGCGTGAATGTGGCAGCACCGTGTCAGGTGAAGGTCAAAGAAGAGGTCCGGCATTAAATACGCACGCAATTGACACCAAAAGGCGGACATACTCGACAATAGACGTGTTTGCACAAATCTTATTTACCGGTTTTTCTTAAGTCCATTCCGCATACAAACACTGCACTGGCGCCGGCTTGACGGCAGTCACGTGCAGGCTGCGGCGGGAGTGCAGGCGGGCAACAAAATTTTTTTCGGCAGTCACGTGAGTTTGCAGCCAAAAGACAAACAAACAAAGACACAAACGGGCAGAGGGATGTTTACGTCACGTGGACGCGACATTCCACCAATCCAAACAAACACATGAAGCAGACACGCCAGCCTGCCCCCACGTCCAATCAGCTCAAGGGCATCGAGACGAGGATCGAGCTGCTCACACACGTTTTTAAGACCTCCCCCATGTCGGCCCGCAAGCCTTTGGGCCCACTTGCTGACAACAAGGTCCAGAAACCCAAGGTGAAGGCCATCCAGATGAAGTTGAAGCAGCTGATCGAGCGCCTACAGACCCAGAGGGCAAAGACAGACACAGAAGAAAGGCACAAGCAGGCACAGCTGCTCCACAACCAGCAGTACCAGACCAAAGCCGACGAGTTCCACGCCTCAATGAAGCTGCATCTCCTGCTGCTGTTGCTGCTCCAGCTGAGGCTCCTGGGCCAGACGAGGCCGCCCACCTTTGCCAGCGCCTCCACGTCAGCGCCACCGCCATCCAACTCCTTCTCCCTAGACGACTTTGAGTTGGGCCGTATTCTAGGCAAGGGCAAGCTAGGAAAGGTCTACTGTGCCATGCACAAGCAGACGGGCTACATAGTGGCGCTCAAGGTGATGACAAAGAGCGATCTAGTTGACCTCAAGTTGGAGAAGAACTTCCGCAGAGAGATAGAGATCCAGTCGAGGTTGATACATCCCAAGATATCCCGACTCTACGGCTTCTTCCACGACTCCAAAAACGTGTACCTCATCTTGGAGTACTCCATCTACGGCGAGCTCTACCACCACCTCAAGGCACAGAAGCGCTTCAACAACATCTTGGCGTCTTTCTACATCAGTCAGGTTGCCCAGGCCTTGATATACTTGCATTCCAAACACATTATCCATAGAGACATCAAGCCAGAGAACATTCTCTTGTCCTTCAACAACACCATCAAGTTGAGCGACTTTGGCTGGTCTGTGCAAACATTGAAGAAGACCAGCGACGGTATGGCTGGTTTCGGGGTGTCTGGACCTACCGGCGGACCTGGTTCCGCCATCACCACTGCCTCTGGTAAGAGATTGACCATCTGCGGCACCTTGGACTACCTTCCACCGGAGATGATTGAGAGCAATGAGCACGATGCAACCGTCGATGTGTGGTCGTTGGGCATCTTGTGTTACGAGTTCTTGGTTGGAAAACCTCCCTTTGAGGAGATCGACAAGAATGCCACCTACAAAAGAATAGTCAAGATTGACTTGAAGATCCCCGACTTTGTCGACGACGACGCCAGGGACTTGATAGTCAGATTGCTCAGAAAAGAGCCGGAGAAACGGTTGAAGTTGACGGAGGTTTTGCACCACCCGTGGGTCCTCAAAAACAAGGTCTACTGGCCCGCCAGTGGGTAGGACTGAAGGTGGCCGTCGTTTGCACCACCATAACAATGTCTCTGGCCCGCCAGTGGGTAGGTGTGAAATCGGTTGATGGTGACCGAGGTTTGCCCCATCATAACAAGGTCTCTGGTGCGGTAGTAGCTCTGACGACGCCAGAACTCGATAGTCAGCTTAATCAGAAAAGAGCCGGAGAAACGGTTGAAGTTGACGGAGGTTTTGCACCACCCGTGGGTCCTCAAAAACAAGGTCTCTGGTGCGGTAGTGGGTAGGACTGAAGGTGGCCGTTGTTTGCACCATCCATAACAAGGTCTCTGGTGCGGTAGTGGGTAGATCTGAAAGCGGTTAAGGTGACCGAAGTTTGCACCATCCATAACAATGTCTCTGGCCCGCCAGTAGCTCTAAGAGCCCGAACACGGTTGAAGTGACGGAGGTTTGTACCACCCCTGGATCCTCAAAAACAAGGTCTCTGGCCCGCCAGTAGCTCTAAGACCCGGAAAACAGTTGAAGTTGACGGAGGTTTGCACCTCCGTGGGTCCTCAAAACAAGGTCTACTGGCCCGCCAGTGGCTAGATCGGGAAACCTAACGGAAGAAACGGTCTTTCCAACTTGCAGAAGTGCTGTGCTACCAACACCGCTACCGGTGCCCACTCTGCATATCTAGCGATGCTCCTGCCACAATCCCAGACGTCCCAGACATCCACTGACGAGATGAGGTAGCACTTGAGTTATGCCTGGGCCATACCCCATTGTCCTAAAAACCAGATAGCAAGAAACAGACTAGATAGCAAGAAACATACGACTACTACGGCACAATTGCACCCACCCATTCCGGCCGATCTCTTGCTTCATTTGCATTCTTGGACCTCCATCCAAGAGTCCCGTGTTACTAACCACGCTACTTCCGTCGTCCCAGACCCAAAATCACATTTCCACGAGATTTGGCTCAAGTCCGGCTAGTTGACACTTCCGGCGTCTGCCCCCAAAATCCCGTCCAGTCGACCTCATAGACACTCTACCACATCGAAGAGGTTTGCCCCATCACAACACACTTCTCATCATGAGATCTACACGGCTAGACCAGGCCAGGCGCGTCCAGTCTATTGTCTTGTTTAGCTCTATTGTTCCAAGCATGTCCATTGTTTGACGACTGAAGCATGTGAGGGAGACGACTATTATTGTATCTTGACGCATATGACACCAATCACTCGACAGGTGACAGCTCGGAGTACCCGTAGGGTGTACCGGCCGTCAACTGCTTTGTCCTTGCTTTTGAAACACATCTACGTGGGGGCGATCCTCCATTAGCATTGCAAATACACAATAAAATCCTGCATTATTATATCATTTCTAATAAGCAATAGCTTGTTGTAGTCAAGTGAAGTTGCAATGTAGTAAGGTTGTGCTGGATACCTTGTCAGTTCACTAGGTGTTCACAAGGTGTTCACTAGGTGTTCACTAGGTGTGCAAAAATACTTCTAGGTGTGCTGCACTAGGTGTGCTGACATCACTGGTAGACACTTCTAGGTGTACTGAAAACACTGGTAGACACTTCTAGGTGTACCGAAATCACTGCCAGACACCTCCAGGTGTTTTAGACACGCACTAGGTTAGTTCCGGCACAGCTGTGTACGTAGCAACATTCACCTACACTCCAACAAGCACTCCTTTAACCTCTATAACCCCAGATACACGAAAAACCCAAGAACAACACCAATCCGAGTGCTACTCTACTAAAACACCAATACGTTTGATAGTGCAACTTCTGTTTTTGCAGCATTCGCTGATGCTGCAAAAACACCTGCTGATTTTGCAACCACCTGCTGCAGCACCATCATGAATGCTGCTGTAACCTCTGCTGCTTTTGCTTCATCAACATCTGTTGCTGCTGCTGCTTTTGCAATCGCAACACCTGCTGCTGGAAGGCCTGCTGCTGCATGGCGTTGTGCTGTGCGGTCATCAAAATAGCCTTGGACGGCGCCCTGACCTGGTAGATCTCTCCCGGGATGGCTGCAAAGCTCTGGGTGACTGAATCGCCGCTGTTTGGGGTGGCGTCGACGTTGATGAGGGCACATCTTCCCTGCAACCCGCCGATGGAGCCCGAGATGGCCTGGTTGGCCAAGGTCTGCTCCGTCGACTGGTTGCCGGTGCCGCTCGGGTCGTTGCCGGTATTCTTGTTGTTATTGCCCAGGATGATCAAGGCGTTAGCGTAGAACTCCCGCAGAGCCAAAAAGCGGTGGCGATGGCGCACCGGCAAGAGGATCTTTCTTTCGAGTGGCTGTGGGTTGTTTTTGGAGAGACCCTCCAAGACCAAGTGGGTTTCTTCGTCGGGGTCCAAGGGTCTGATGTGGGCGGACTCGTCGTTCTCGGAGGGCCCGTTGAACTCGGCGTTTTCACGGCGCTGGGCCGCAAGCGCGTTGGACGCCGCCAACTTGGCCTGGTTTCTCTTCTGGTACTGCTGGAGCAACACGTCGTACGGAGCACTACGCCCCAACACAGCTCTCTTGGCACCCATCGAGTGGGTCTTACACGTCAAGGACCGTGCACAGAAGCCTCCTGAGGGTAATGGAACACCACACTGTTTTTCCACATCCACAGGGCCCTTGGGCTTGGCCACCGACTTGGGCTTGACAGCCTTTTTCTTCTTGGAAGTGGCACCTTCGCCGTTAGCGGCAGCGGCAGCGGCGGCGGCAGCGTTGGCCGCTTCCTTTTCTTTCTGTGTTTGGGACTTCTTGTACTTTTTCTTGGGCTTGCCAGCGTTCCCGCCAGAGAGCAGCGGAGCAGGCGTCGAGTTTCGAGACGAATCCACCGACAGCGTGTCGTCAAATGCACCGCCAATACGACCGCGCTTACGCTTGGCTCCTATTGCAGAAGCAGTACCAGCTGCTGCTGCCGCCATGCCCGCAGCACCGGCATTCATCTTTTGTTTGGTCATGTCAACACACTGCTTGTAGTGGGTAGCCAAGTTCTTTTCTCCAATCGGTCTGGAACAACTCTTGCAGATCTTGTACTTGATGTTGGTCTTCAAGTACGATTGATCGGGGTTGGTGTTGAGAATAAGTGAAGACTTGGTGGAGGTGTCTAGGTTGGTCTTGCTGTGGATATCCAATCTCTTTTCTAAATAAGCTCCAAATTCTTTCCAAATGACAGGCTTCTTATCGAGGTTATCGGTAAGCGAATGAACAGAAGATAAAGTGATGACTTGTTGCGATCTGTTGGACATTCTCTACTCAATCATGAAGATTGTTGAATGGGTTGATTGGTCGTGTTAATTTTTTTTGTTTTGTTTTCATTTTGTTTGTTGAGCATGTTAAGGAGACCGGCAACTACCATCAAGTTGACGCCAGAGGACATCTTAGAGTATGACGATTCCTTGGTCCAGGAAGAGGTGGTGACCGAGCTGATCTTGGAGCCCAGTCTGGGTGAAATGGGCCAGCAAAAGCAGAGGGAGAAGGGCAGAGACGAGCGAATTAAGGGTTAGGTTGGTGGAGGGTGTTAGTGATGGCTACGTCAGACTGCTGACAATGGCATCGACAGTAGTGAGAGGTGATCCAAAGCAAGAGAACACCAAGAAGCCCAAGGAGTTGTACTTTGAGTAACGGGAAGATGAACCAAGCCAACCAAGGCACGCCAAGATGTACTGTGGTGTTTGCTTGAAGAGTCTACACAAGGGAGAAGAACATTGGAAAGCTGTTAGAAAATGGCGATATCACCTTGCTTGACCTGTGCTAGCATTATACTGGCTATTATGCTGGTCACTGTGGCCATTCCTGGTTGTCTTTCGGTATCTGAAGTCGATGCCCATCACGACAGAAGCTGGATCTGGATCGATTTGATTTCCTGAAGTTACATCTACACTAGGTTTAGGAAGTTGAAATTGGCCTTTGGTCTATCAACTTCTTATATGTTAGCTACTCATGGGCTGAATCGAATCTTGCAAACATGTTGGCCCAAAGGTACGCCCAAAATGGCTGAAAGGCTGACCCCAAGGTTGGCCCAGATAGGCCTAAAAGTTGACCCAAAGGTGGCCCAAATGTTGGCCTAGAGGTTGGCTACATCCGCTAACCAAATCAGAAGACGTCTAACTAACAATGAACGTCCTGAAATACAAGTAACGTTGTAGGTATCGTCCCCGTGGGTCGCTTCGGTGTACTCTCCCAAATCCCGTATAAAGCGGACCCCACACAACAAGCATCTGTACCCATTCAACCTCATCCACAATCAAGCACTTAGAATCCCACCTATAAGTGTCCTCCCAAACCAACCCACTTTGACTCTCCGCTACCGACTTTCATCCTCACATACCCACGACTTTTTGCCAAGTCTTTCTACAAATAAACATAAACATGGGAGCTTGGGGCCTAGGACTTCTCGAGAACGACACAGCACTTGACGAGTTGGCTCGCTACACCAAGGAGCCAAATGCCGTTGAAAGCATTGAGAAAGAGTTACGGTCGTATGAGTCCACCGACGACAACCAACCGTTGAAGGAGCGCTACCTTGAGGTAGACGAATGTGCCTCCGTCACCGTCATCAGCTTGTTGTTTATCTACTGCACCAAAGGCAGGGCTGCCATCACCGATGCCACCATTCCGGATGGTGTCTTTGGCCAATTCGAGTCCTTCAAGCAAGAGTATGGAGACGCCTTGGAAGAGCTCTCACACAAGACCTTCACGACCGACACCAAGAGCCACGTCCAATTCAAGGAATTTCTCGTTATTTTGCTAGAGCATCTAATTGGAAACCCAAATTACTCGGAATGCTTGGAGCTTTGGGAGGATGTCGACCAAGGTAAAGAGTGGAAGGCCACTATTCAGACTTTGCTTGATCAGCTTAAGTAGGGAAGTTTACAGAGGTGAAAACGGAAGAAAACCAAGAATCACAGGTGACTGGATAGCTTAAGTACGTATTTACGAAACCTCGACAGTTAGATGTAGTGTGACCAAGTGGAGGTGAATGTAGGGGGTTTGTTGAGGGTAGTTAGTGTGGGTGAAAGTAGTGGGGATGTCGTTAGTGTGGCGGTAGAGTGTGGCGAGCGGTGCTCTGTCTTGCCCGCTATTTTGCGTGACGCTCTCCGCTAATTCCTGAGTGCTCTCGCTAACAACTAAAGTTGTCTCACTAATTAGTGATTTCTGAGTGAGCTCGCTAAGGGAAGCTACTAGAGTAAGAGTCTAGCGGGTGCTAGCAAACGAATGGCGCTAAAAAGCTAACTGGCGTCACTGATCATCTACTATGACCCTGGAAATTCTTCTAGATCTCTCTATTTGTTCACCAATACTGCCACTAACCTCTCGCTAAAGTTCTCCCTGCAAGTGCACATTTCCGTTGACCTCGCTTAGCGGTTGCAGCCAGTAGCAGCCAACCCATTAGTAATGACATAGAGAGTACTCTCTATAAACCCCACACCAAACAGAATATTACACCCTTCATGTCCCCACAGACACCCTACTAAGTAGCCAAAGCCATAGCATGATTTTTGTTGCAAAACTCTTCATCTTCGCTTCTCTCTCAAGACACTTCCAATGGGCATCGCAGCCAAACGAAGCAGCCATCGCGAGGCTCCACCAGCCCAGCAGCCACCACCATCTCTATCCACACTGCCATAACACACACCTACACCTTACCACCTCAGACTCACGCTTTTATACTCTCAAAAGACACTTTTCTGTTTTCTTTCCTTACTTGTGCTCCCCACCTGAACCCTTACTATGTAATCGCTCTCTGGATCGTTTTTTAAAATTTTCAACCATGTTTGGCAAACTCCTCTACACGGTATGTGCCGTCAGCTACCTCCTTTCCGGGGGAAGATGGACGGTGCTTCTCTTGCTCACTGTGCTAGTTGCCATTCAAAAGAACCACCCAGTTGAGACTCTCCAGCAGACTCCTCCCCAGCAACCCAAGGAATCTCCAATCTATGCTGTGGACTTCACATCCTACAACCCCAGCACAACGTCACAGATCCCACAAACCAAGCTCAGATCCAGAGCCAAGCGGTCTCCTAAGGTGATCAGGGCCCAGAAGGCCCAGCCCAAGCAAACCACGACCTTAGCCGAGTCCACTGCCTCGTTGTTGGACTCCCAGATCTACATCTTCTACACAACCTTGACGGGCCTGTCCTTGAGAATCGCCAAAATCTTGCACCAGCAACTCACAGAGCTTCCAACACTCAAGCTCACGCCGAAGTTGGTCAGTTTGGATGACGATGTCGACGACTTGGAGGAGTACTTCCTCAAGACCCCCACCAACGCCGACGCAAAGAACATGTATGTGTTGGTGCTCCCATCTTATGAGACCGACTCTCCTATTGACTACTTTTTGGAACACTTAGAAGAGACCCACAACGACTTCAGAGTCGACAAGTACCCATTGAACGTGTTGGCCGGGTTTTCTGTGCTTGGTTTGGGAGACTCCGAGTCGTGGCCAGACAAGTTCTGCTATCAGGCCAAACTTGCCGACAAGTGGATGGGCAAATTGGGCGCCAGACGTATGTTCCCCTTGGGAGAGGTGTGTATGAAGTATGAGGGTGACGATAAGGCCAAGGAGTGGATCGACGCCTTCACCCAGCTGTTGTTGGACGACGAGCCGTTCTACTACGACAACGAGGTGGACAGTGACGACGAGTTGCCAGAAGCACAAGCTGAAGACGAGGGTGTTGTTGACGTCGAAGACATGGGCAACATCATTGCTAGATCATCCAAGGTCGAGAAAGAGATGGTTTCCAAGGATTCGCCAACATTCAAGTCACTCACCAAGCAAGGGTACGTGATTGTGGGCTCACACTCGGGGGTCAAAATCTGTAGATGGACCAAGAGCGCATTGCGTGGACGTGGTTCTTGCTACAAGTTTGCATTCTACGGCATCAAGTCCCACCTCTGCATGGAAACCACGCCATCCTTGGCCTGTTCCAACAAGTGTGTCTTCTGCTGGAGACACGGTACCAACCCTGTGGCCAAGTCCAACTGGAGATGGGAGGTGGATCCTCCCGAAAAGGTCTTTGAAGGTGCCTTGGCTGGCCACTACCAGAAGATCAAGCAGATGAGAGGGATCCCAGGGATCCAGAGTGACAGATTCCAAGAGGCCTTCCAGGTCAGACACTGTGCTTTGTCCTTGGTGGGAGAGCCCATCTTCTACCCCCACATCAACGAGTTTGTGGGATTACTTCATCAACAGCATATCTCCTCCTTCTTGGTGTGTAACGCTCAGCACCCAGACAACTTGGCTGCTTTGCACAAGGTGACCCAATTGTACGTGAGTATCGATGCCCCTACCAAGACCGACCTTAAGAAGGTTGACCGTCCGTTGAACAGTGATTTCTGGGAAAGATTGATGTCCTGTTTGGACATTCTTAGAACCACCCAGTCCCACCAGCGTACTGTTTTCAGATTGACCTTGGTCAAGGGCTTCAACATGGACGAGATCTCCGGTTACGCCGACATGGTGATTAGAGCCCAACCCTCCCAGATCGAGGTCAAGGGTGCCACCTTCTGTGGGTCCTCCAACGGCAATGGTAACCCATTGACCATGCAGAACATTCCATTCTACGAAGAATGTAAGCAGTTTGTCGAAGCCTTGTCCGCTGAGTTGAAACTCCGTGGCCACTCATACGAGATTGCAGCTGAGCACGCCCACTCCTGTTGTATCTTGATTGCCCACACCAAGTTCAAGATTGGTGGAAAGTGGCACACCCATATCGACTATCCAAAGTTCTTTGAGTTGTTGGAGAGCGGAGTCGAGTTCAACGACTTGGACTACGTCAAGGAGACCCCAGAGTGGGCCGTCTGGGGTTCCAAGGAGGGTGGTTTCAACCCAGAGGACGAGAGATGGGACAGAAAGGCCGAAAAGGAAAAGAAGAGAAAGGAAAGAGAAGCTGTGGCAGCCGCCATCGAAGCGAGTGCTTAGAATATTGGAAGCAGCTGTTTATAATTACACTCTTGGTTTCAATGTGGTTGTTGAATCGCAATTTGCAGCCATCGTCTTTTTGCAACCATGAGTCCCGGTACTTTATTAACTTGTATATTAATATGTCTTATTTATCATTGACGTTAGTAGATACTTCTTCGGGGTCTGTAGACATAATTTGGAAGGGTATGTACACTAGATCCCCATACTTTGTCGCTAACTTCACTGAGCTTTGCTATTCCACCGTGAGCTCTCGCTAGCGTTAGGCGCTGTTGGCGACATTTTGTGGGCACGTCGCAAAACTTAGCGAATGGCCCCGCTAAAAATAGATTGTTAGCGGATCGCAAATTTGACGTGTCGCTGCCATCCACTTTGTTGATTACGCGAAACAGCAGCTACCGAACCACCATGTCTCGTATCGCTTTCATCCACCCGGACCTAGGCATTGGAGGAGCCGAACGACTCATTGTCGATTCGGCCGTTGGCCTCCAATCGCTCGACAAGGACATCACCATATATACGTCTCACTGTGACAAGACACACTGCTTCGAAGAGGTGTCCAACGGCGACCTTCGTGTCGTGGTCTACGGAGACTTCCTTCCCACCAAGATCCTCGGCAGGTTCCACATCCTTTGCCTGATCCTCCGTCAGCTCTTCCTTGTGCTTACTTTGATAGCCACGGGAAAGATCAAGAAGTACGACTACTTTATTGTCGACCAGCTCTCCTTCTGTATTCCGTTCTTGAGGCTCTTCAGTGATGCCAAGGTGTTGTTCTACTGCCACTTTCCCGACCAGCTTCTCACCCAACGTACCAGCTTGATCAAGAGGGTCTACAGATTGCCCTTTGACTTGATTGAAGAGTGGACCACGTCGTTGAGTGACCGGATCGTCGTCAACTCCAAGTTCACCAGACTGGTGGTGGAGTCGACCTTCACCCGGTTCGAGGCGCCATTACAAGTGGTCTACCCATGTGTTGACATTACCCAAGACAAGGTGGACTTACAAGAGTTGAGTACATTCAAGTCTTTCATTAAGGATCATCAATTTTTCGTTAGTGTCAATCGTTTCGAGAGGAAGAAGAACATCGCTTTGGCCATCAAGGCATACCAAAAGAGCTCTTTCCAAGGTAAGTTGATCATTGCCGGAGGGTGGGACTCACGTGTGGAAGAAAACGTGCTGTACCTTAAGGACCTCCAGGAGCTTGCCACAAGCTTGGGGTTGAAGTGGACCGTCATCAAGTCATCCGACTCGTTGGCCGAACAGAAGGCCGACTCCGACGTCTTCTTCTTCCCTTCGGTCAAGTCCAACCTCAAAAACGTCATGATTTCAGAGGCACAGCTTCTTTTGTATACTCCCTCCTACGAGCATTTCGGTATCGTTCCAGTGGAAAGTATGCTTTTCAAGACCCCGGTGTTGGCCGCCAACAACGGAGGACCTTTGGAAACGGTGGTCAACTACACAGGAAACAACGTGGAAAAGGCAACGGGATACAATGAGGAACCTCAGGTGGCCAGATGGAGCAAGATCATGAGTGACTTCAGTGCTTTGAGTGCCGACACCAAGGAAAAGCTCGGTTCCAACGGAAAAGAAAGGGCTATTGACAGGTTTTCCAGAACCAAAATGAGCTTGGACTTGTGGCAGAACTTGAAGGGCATCACCCAGAGAGAAAACGTCTTTGTGAAGCTGGTGTTGTTCTGGAAGTTGGAGTTGGGTGTGCTTGCTGGGCTCTTCTGGTGGCTCGTAAGGGCCCTTTGGTAGGCTGCTGGGGTTATGTGCTGTCTAATGCAGCATTTCATATAAGACATAGTTATCATTCATACCAACATTACATGAGTAGTTCTTCATACCAACAGTAGTCTCTTCATATCCACACTAAATGAGTAGTTTTTTCATACCCACACTAAATGAGTAGTTCTTCATACCAACATTAGAGTAGCCTGTTCACTTAAATATGTCTTTGATTGCCTGCCACATGTTCAAGTCAGCCTTCTGGTCCCTTACCTTGACCAACTTCTGTTTCTTCTTTCCTCCGCCATGCCATTTAACTACCATTTCCTTGTAACCTTGTGTTGCTCTTGTGAATGATTTAGCTATTTCGAGCTCCGGCAACAACTTAAACTTGTGGAAACTTGACGAAGGTGATTGCAAGTTGTAGTTTCTAACGCCCTGGTTCATGAGCCTAAACTTTTCATCGAGATACAGCCTGGTCAGACTGTCCAAGACCAGAACATCATACTTGAGGGCCAATACATCATTATGCAAGTTGATCAACGAGGGCAACGGATGGCTCAACGAGATGCTTGAGGCCAATGGAGATTTGGTCACTATCCATTTAAACCAGATATCGTCCATGCTCTGCTTGAAAGCGCTGATTTCTGTGTCCAAGTTCTTCTGGCTTTCCACCCATGGAGGCAAGACCTGCTGTTTGTTCAAGATCTGGTTCATGAAGTAGTTGCTATCTGTACAGTTCTTCAAGTGCTCTCTATCGAGAGGCTTCCCCCTAACAGCAGACATCTCTGGACTCTCAAAACGGCCCGTTTTCTTGTCGATGGAAGCGTTGATTTTGGCGGACGCCACGCTCCCCACGAGATCGACCGACGGAGATGCGTTGATGAGCATTGAGGGGCCGAGAAGACGCTCCTTGTAGAGTTCCTTGAATCCGTCGTCTTCGGTGTTTTCCTTTGCGTCTTTGTTCAACCTGTAGTCAAGAGACGTTTCTCTGGCGTTGTTGATTCTTTTCCCGACATGTCTTATCGGTTTGGGTGGAGGTTTGGAGTCCACCAACATGCGGAGGTTGGCGTCGTGGACCGATTCTGTTCCTGTCCAGGGCCGGGACTCGTAGATGTCCTTGGCATGCTTGTTGTGGCGGAGACGTGGCTCGCTTTCTATATATAGATGTGCCTTCTTGATGGCCTCCTGGTCTTCGGTCGCCTTCGGGGTTCCAATGGATGACTGGAGCTGCTCGTCTAGGATCTGCTCGAGACGGGCAGCTATGGCGGACGGCTCATGCGATTGTGCTGCTTCCAGCGATGCTGTGGACGTCACCCCTGATGTTTTGCTGTAGAAACGGTGGAGTGTCTTGGTGTTCCGTAGAAAGAGAGGTCTCATGATAGGATTTGATCGGAAATGCGACGGCAACTGTTGACTGAAGTGCCACCAATCGCCACCCACCCAAAAGCGGCCCTCCAGTTGTTGCTACTTTATTGGTTGTAGAGGAGAGTACTGAAGCTTTAATTTGGGAGATTCTGGATGGTTTTTGCCAATCTCTGCTGGCCAGTCTGATACCCCATCGCTCTCATGTTCCAGTAGCGGCAACGCCAATGCCAACGCCAACGCCAACGCCAACGCCAACGCCAACTTACACAGTCGAACTCCACTTATTCAATGAAAACAATAGTCTACACAACAACCGTATTTCCAAATGTCACCTCTAACACTCCTCAAAGTGTGGGCCGCCGTGCCCGGTAACGTGATTGGTTCCGTGACATGTAACCCCATACTTTAGTCGTGTGGTAGCGCACTACAAAGGCTCGTGGTAGCGCACTACAAAGAGCTTCACAATAGCAGCGGTCCCGCCTCGGCCCCTCCAGGACACTATAATTAGCATCTGGCGCCGGGTGCATCTCGCTGGACCAAGCACAGGCGCAAACGCCGGAAGCCTCCACGCTCCTGGAGACGGAGAAAGTGCCTCGCCTAGTGGTGTCTCGCTTGCGTGTTTATTTGTTTGCACGACCACATGGTCTAGGAACGGCTGCTGCAAAAACAAGACACCACACACGCACACGGGCACGCCGCAACGTGCCGCTCCGTACCACTCCAAGCCAAGCCAGGCCTGTCTGGTTTGCCGAGTTTGTACCCAGAGACGATCCCAGTGTCGACACATATCCACAACATAGCTCATCTAAACATTCTAAGGCGGGACGCACCTCTTTCGATCCACACGTTTGTGTTCCAGGCCAGCACTCACAACTCCGATAGTTGCAAGATGCCCAGCAGGTCTTAGCTCATTCTATTAAGCTCATTACGTTCATTACTGTTAAGCTTATTACTCTAAGCTCATACTCTTAGCTCATTACTCTTAGCTCATTGGAACATCTCTTCCTTAACAATCAAACCTATCCTACACTCTCTATCCTTTTCGTTTACTCATACAAATACTCTAAAAACTGAGCTTATAAACTTCATGGTGGACCAATGATGGTGTGGTATAAAATGACAAATGACTAATGAACGGATGTGATTCTCTGTGGCACTCCAGACTTGTATCTAAGCTGGCAGGCCCGAACTCACACTCTGGCTTTACTGCTGCAATCCGTAGAAGATGAGCACGCTGCTTCCCAAAACAACCGTCATCAAGAAGACCAACTTCAATATGAAGCCACACAAGTACTCTCTCTTGCCTCCTGCTTGCATGATGAGTTGTTTTTCCATGTCTAGTTCATCGGGCAACTTGATGTCCTGCTGTCTTTTCACGTACGGGTTGGAGTCCTGGGTGATTATGCTGTTGAGGTTGCTTCTGTCCACCGAGTCGAGTGAAGATATGGAGTTACTTTGGTTTCTCATCGCCAGCGATTGTATATGTTTAGGTGTTGTTGAAGTAAAAATTTTTGGGCTACGGCTTTCTTTATATATATATAGAATCAAATACATATATAAGAATAATATTACACAAACCCCCCGTGTTCGTAACGGTGCTTTTGGTTACATCAGCATACCCCTCACAGGGATGATCACAAAGTATGAGGGTAGATGATGTGGAAGGTCCAAAAATGGTGGGGGATGACTTGGGTAGCCATGCCTTTGGCCGATCTACGAGGTCGAGGCATGGGGCAGCTTTGTTGGGCGGTGGATGCATGGGTCGATAAGGGGGGGTGGTGCTGCTCCTGTGTGTGTCGTGGTTCACCCGCCAGACATGGAGGGCCGTCGAGTGGGAAGCCTCGCTGATAAGCGCTCCTAGGCGTGCCCAATGTCGCGGGGTTGTTACTTTTCCTAATGCGGGCAATGTCGCCTGTGCTGATGGTGATGGTGTCGTTTCCCGGTACGGTTTGGCGAGGACCATGTCGCACTTTTGTTGCTTCTCACATGTCGCAGCACTTTTGCCCTCGCACTCACTCGCCTGGCGTATCTCATACGTGTAAACAAAATTTTATCCAATCATCATCACAATGTGGTTATTCGAATGGTGTAAGTACCGCACAGCACAGCGATCCATCGAAGCGTACTAACAGGGCTCTAGTTCAAGACGTATTGGCTTCCCTCGGGTTGTGGAACAAACACGCCAAGTTGTTGTTCCTTGGTTTAGATAACGCCGGGAAAACCACCCTTTTGCACATGTTGAAGAATGACAGATTGGCCACCTTACAACCCACCTTGCACCCAACCTCCGAAGAGTTGTCCATAGGCACGGTCAAGTTCACCACCTTTGACTTGGGTGGCCACACACAGGCACGTCGTTTATGGAAGGACTACTTCCCCGAGGTGAACGGTATCGTTTTCCTCGTGGACGCCGCTGATCCAGACAGATTTGCCGAGTCCAGAGCCGAGTTGGAGTCCTTGTTCAGAATCGAGGAGTTGAACTCGGTTCCTTTTGTCATCTTGGGTAACAAGATTGACTCGCCACAGGCTGTCAACGAGGTGACA
Source organism: Kodamaea fukazawae (assembly GCA_030572255.1). Taxonomy (NCBI): domain Eukaryota; kingdom Fungi; phylum Ascomycota; class Pichiomycetes; order Serinales; family Debaryomycetaceae; genus Kodamaea; species Kodamaea fukazawae. The sequence continues at coordinate 80,414 of JAJLZQ010000035.1, forward strand.
TTCAAGAACGCCTTGGGCTTGTACAACACCACCGGTAAGGACGGCAGAAAGTTGATGGAGAAGGAAAGAGCCATCGAGGTCTTTATGGTTTCCGTGGTCATGAGATCGGGCTACGGTGACGCCTTCAAGTGGTTGTCCCAATACATCTAGGCGTTCATACATATAGGCCGTCAAGTGGTTCCACATATGGGCCTCAAGTGTTGTTACATCTAGGTCTTGTGGTTGTCCCAATGCACTAGGCCTCCAAGTGTTGTCCCAATACATCTAGATGCTCTTCATGATGGAGGCGAATCGGGCATCTCCAATTGTATATCATCCTCCACATATAAGGATCCTCATGCCCATTCAAGTAGAAGGTCCCCAGTTGGACAAATAATCATATTTAATGATGACATGTAGGTTGAGTCAATGCCAGGTGGGCGAGTAGGTTGTCAATGCCAGGTGGGCGTGTAGGTTGTCAATTGTCAGGTTAATCAATGGCCGTTCAGGTTGAGTCTGGCCGAGGTGGATGATGTTAGGCCATGGATGGTCAAGCACAGATTGGATGTCGAGTATATGTGCCAAACCAATACTATGCCAACCTGTGTGCCAAACCACTATGCCAATCAGTGTGCCCACCCAATGCCACGCCAACCAGTATGCCAATGCCAACGCTACTGGTTGCTCCACCACATGGCCTGATCTGGTGCCCAGTGGGCCTTCTTTGTGGAGCGGCTGCAACGGCCCTCGGTCTCCAACCAGGCACGACATTTTTAGCCAACCTCGCCAGCGAGTCTCCTCCACGTCCCTGGCAGCATCGCCTCTTGTACTACCGATGTACATTGTCCACAAATACGCGGAACCTTAATGGGACCGCTGCTCAAGACGCCAAATTTCAACCCCTACAGCAGCACCGGGCAACACAAGACTCACGCGACCGTCCACGTCGCTACACGGCCGGGTGCCTGGCGACGCAGCAGCCCGTCTCCTGCACCACAACGGTCTGCCTGGACCAAGGTAGTCCGTTCCGTTCCCCTTTGGGTGTCTTCGCCAAACTGGTCGGTTCGTGTAGGCACTCCAGACCAATAATTGCAGCCAGTCACGTGGGGGTTCCGTGCCTGTCACTGCAGCACCCCCAACCTTAAACCCCAGTACGGACAATAGTCGTCTATGCAATCATCACGAATGTCGTCTCTCGTCTTAGTGTGAGTGGGAATTTCAGGCTGTTCCCCGGAGATTGACTTTGGCAAAGCTAGATGGTCTCGTTTCTAAAAATAGCGACCGTCCTCTGGTTGTGAGAGTTTACAAAAGGCAAGATGATGTTGAGATCAAGGTGACTCTGCATTGTGAGCGAAGGCAACAGAACATTCCTGGTGCTTGTGGACCTTGGGAATCGAAGGAGGCGGGATGGCTTTGGGGTGACGCCTGCTGCAAATTTTCAACTTTGGTTCCACAACACGAGCACAGTAAAACCCCAAAACACGAAAACCTAGAGGAACGTAGAGGAGGTGGCTCAACCTTGAGGTGGCTCAACCTCAAGGCGGCATTTCGATGAGCCGAGCTCTTAAGTGAACCCTGTTTTTTCAGGGAGGCTGTGGTAGCTACTCCCAAAGTGGGTGTATAGATGCAACCATGTCGCAAACTGGTTGCAGCCATTTCACCTTAGTCTTTGGATTTGTTAAATGAGTGGTAGAGTGGGTGTGGAGTGAGTGTGGAGTGGGTCTTGGGAGTCTAGTTGTTATTTATCTAATTGGAGGAGATTTTGGATGAAGGTGATTGCTGAAGTATTTCAGATCAGATCAAAGTCATCTCGTTGATGGCTCTGCGCAGCCAAATCCATTGAGTCTACTCCAGATCTGCTTAAAAACACTGAGAGACTTCAAAGGGACAATTATTGGACGCATATATTCATTCCGCTAACTCTTTACTTCCTCAGTTGTCCCTTTACCTTTCTCGTATACCTTTCTATCACTCTCGCTGTTGCATTGCTGCAACCACCTCCCAACGGCTCGCTAAATTTGCCACCAGTTGTCGCTAAATTTTCTGCTGTGATTCCCCATTTGCGACTTTTCTCGCTAGCCCTCCCTAAACCTCCCGCAATTAATCATTGCTATCATTTTTTCTGTCGCTAGCTTACCGTTGCATCGGCCTCCGCTTGTGTCAGGTTTCTCACTTTTCCATACTCATCTCAAAAAACTCTTCATTACTAACCAAGATGAATAAGGTTCCACTCCATCCCGAACAGAAGAAGTGGAAGGCACCTAAGGGGCCCAAGAACACCCCCCACAAGAACAAGAACTTGATCGGGTTGGGTCGTACTATTGCCAACCAAAGAAGAGTTGAGAATTCCATCCAATACTTGCCCGATGGTGAAATGAGATTCACCACAGACAAGAGAGAAGCCGACTGGGTCAAGTTGCGTTCTGTCACACAGGAAAATGCATTGGACGAGTTCTTGAACACCGCCGAGTTGGCAGACACAGACTTTACTGCCGAAAAGGGCCAGCAGGTCAAGATCATCAAGGTAGGGAACACCTCCATTGTCAACCAACAGGGGTTGTTGACCACAGACGAGATGTTGGAGATCCGTAAGAGACACTTGATGTTCGAAAACAAGTTAACCATCCCAAGAAGACCAGGCTGGAGCAAAGGACAGTCTAAACTTGAAATTGAAAGACAGGAGAACTTGGCATTTTTGGAGTGGAGAAGGGATTTGGCCCACTTGGTGGAAAACAACGACATTCTTTTGACTCCTTTCGAAAGAAACTTGGAAGTTTGGAGACAGTTGTGGAGAGTTGTTGAAAGATGTGACTTGATTGTCCAGATTGTCGACGCCAGAAACCCATTGTTCTTCAGATCCATCGACTTGGAGAAGTACGTGGATGACTTGAACGACCCGGAAAACAACAAGGCCAAGAAGAACTTGTTGCTTGTCAACAAGGCAGATATGTTGACCAGAGCCCAGAGAACCAAGTGGGCAGAGTACTTCCAATTGAAGAAGATCAACTATGTGTTTTTCTCTGCCGCCAAGGCCAACTACTTGTTGGAGAAGGAGCAAGAAGAGGAGATTGAGGAGGTGATTGCTGATGAGAGAGAAGACGATGACGACTCCATCAAGATTCTCAAGGTGGAACAGTTGGAAGAGTTATTCATGAAGGAAGCACCAAGCTTCGAGGTTACAGAAGACTACCCTGAACGAAAATTGCAGATTGGGTTGGTTGGTTACCCTAACGTCGGTAAGTCTTCCACCATCAACGCCCTTATTGGGTCCAAGAAGGTGTCTGTTTCTGCCACCCCAGGTAAGACCAAGCATTTCCAGACACTTCACTTATCGCCAGACGTGCTCTTGTGTGATTGTCCGGGTTTGGTTTTCCCCAACTTTGCCTACACCAACGGGGAGTTGGTGTGTAACGGTGTGTTGCCCATCGACCAGTTAAGAGAGCATATTCCTCCTGCTGCCATTGTGTGTCAGCGTGTTCCAAAGTTCTTCTTGGAGGCTGTGTACGGTATTCACATTCCAATCCAGAAGATTGAGGACGGTGGTAACGGTGTCTATCCAACTGCCCAAGAGTTACTTAATGCATACGCCAGAGCAAGAGGTTACATGACCCAAGGGTTTGGGTCTGCCGATGAGCCCAGAGCCTCCCGTTACATCTTGAAGGACTACGTCAACGGTAAGTTGTTGTGGGTTGTTCCTCCCCCAATATTAAACGAAAAGGGCGAGTGGGACTTGGTGTCCATCGAGGACTCCAGAGAGTTCAACAAGGAAGTTTACCAATTGAAGAACCTCCCACCATCCAGAAAAGACCAGATCTTGAACGCCATCCACCAAAAGAACCTCAATGCCGACGACTTTGACTTGTCCAAGGACTTGTCGAGATTGAATTTCTCCATGCACATTGCTGACGACAAGCAATCAGAAGACCTGTCTGCAAAGACATTGTTCTATGGAGGAAAGCAAGCTGCCTTGGAGTCTGCTGCTGACGATTTGGACAAGGAGTTCTTCAAGATGAACGGTGTCCAGGGTAAGTTCAGCGCTCCTTTCCACAAGAAGGACGCCGGCTCCGGGTCCAAGAAGCATGGAAAGAAGAACAAGAAGATTGAGAAGAAGACGAGGAAGTGAGCAGTGACTCTTAACATTAGCATCTTGATAGTTTCTATAGATTATGACCCATAGGTAATGGCAATTTTGGATAACACTTGTAGGGTGGGGACTGTGAAACGTAGTTTCTGAAGGTTGCACCACCAAAAATGACAAATCTGCTATTCGTAGAATGGGAGGAGTTTTGGTGTAGTGGTCTGTACTACACTTTGGCTGGCAATATGCCACTGATCGTATTCCTGTCTGGTTATTGGCATCACGTTGGTGTCTTCACCACATCGATTTGGTATACATTTTGGCTGAGCATTCTGAACTGCTCCAAACCGAACAGTAAGACCTGGCTTAGAGGCATAAGAGTTGACCTAACCTTTTTTTGACCATCTTCTATTGCCATTCGTTGTCAGAGTATGGTATTTAATGAAAGAGTTATACCTTGAAGACTACCCTTTTTGGTAATAATTGACCAACTTTTCAAGAAATTGACATAGAGGTGGTCGGTGAAACAGAAACGGAGAAAGTGAACTGTGATAGGTTTATATTAACATGAGTATGCAAGTGATTGGATTGGCCAACATAAGGTATCATTCAAATGATGTTGCGAGGCCAAGAGTGTCCTTTTCAGAGCGATGCCTTCACCAGTGCTTGAGATGAGCATCAACAAAGGCAGAGCCAATTGAGTCCAGCATGGAAGTACAAAGAGATAAGAATACCCGTTTGTTGACTCCAATAGAAGAGCCAATAATAAGACACAGCTTAGCTGCGCTTGTCGAATTAGCTGTGGAAGTCTATCAGAACCACCTCTGGCTGCAAATAATTTTACACCAAAGAAGCAGAAGCCACGTGAAAAGGTCACAGACGAATTTGGCTAGACGTCACTACAATTGTGGAATTATGCTACTAACATGGACCAAGCTAACTTTGAAATGAACCAAGCTGCTAGCGTACCCCCACCATTAAAGTGAACCATGGTGTGTCCTCCCAGTGTTGAAACTATGGTACTGTGAACTCCCAGTGAAAAATCCATTTATGGTGTGCAAGTACAATTACCCTTCTACAACAAATCGAAATCTCTTCTATCACAATATATTGCTATACATTACATTTAGTAGATTCTGAAAGATGGACCCATGGAAGACTTGATGACCAAGGAACCGACGTTTTGCCAGTTCTTCTTCAACAAGGAAACCAAGAAGTTAGCAGCCATCATGATTTGGTTAACCAAGACGTCTTCTTCCATCTCAACGTTACCGACGGCAACAGCCAAACACAAGACCTTCTTCAATTGGAACTTGATGGTGGACTTGACATCGGTGACCTTGGAGTACAAGTCATCGTTGTGGGAGACTGGGGTTGGGAACTTACCGGCCTTGGACAAAGTTGGACCCAACAATCTTGGGATTTGCTTAATCAAGACTTCGGAAGCAATGAAGGCGTTGTACTTCTTAGCCAACTTCTTGATCAACTTCTTGTTCTTGTTCAACTTCTTCAAGTCTTCAACGGACATGGCGTCAACACCAACAGACTTAGCTCTGTCGACATCGAAAGCATCACCGAAGATACAGAGAGACATGTTTGGTCTTGGGATTTGTGGCAATCTCAAAGAACCAGAGAAACGCTTGTCTCTTTGAGGGTCGTAGTTCTTCAAACCGACTTGCAATTCAACGGTTTCCAAGAAGTTTCTCTTCTTGGTTTCGTTGGAGAATTCCAACAACTTGTGGACGTTTTCACGAACGTGGGCACTGGTGATCTTAGACATTATGATTTAGACGTCTCCCAAAGAATTGGTAATTTGATGATTCGACGAGGATAAAGTTTTATTCTGGTTCGCGATGCTGGAGTGAGGATATAGCGAAAATTTTCGGGTGTGCATATAGGGCACCACATTCACTTATTAGGCAGGGAAAAAAGCAGGACTGAGGAGGTAACGTGACACGCAAGGGCCAGAGCCCTAGCGGTGCTGACGTAAGCGCCACTATGGTTCCCGGTACGCGTCCCTACCGCCTTCAACTCTAGACCTGGGCCTCGATTATCGCCTCCAATTCCGAATGTTCCACCGGTTCTTGGTACCACGGGTAAGCATACGACATTTGCTAGACCCAAGACTCGTTCGGCCTGCTGTTCGGAACTTCCACACCTCGCCCCGCTCTCTCGCCAACAAGACAGAGCCCGACACCCGCAAGCGATCCAAGCGGGAGCAGCAGGTGGACTTTCTTGGGATGACACTCCAGTCCAAGCTCTACCACATAGACCAGCGGCATCCCGAGATCTTCAACGACAAGGTGACCAAGGTGATAGATCTCGGGTTTTCACCAGGCAATTGGACCGAGTACACACGGCACCGTCTCTCTGAGATCCACGATCTCGATGAGAAGGCCTTTGCCTCCAAGTGCCACATCTTGGGGTTCGATCTCATCTTTGCAACGCCGCCGCCCGGCGTGCTGGCGGTCCAGGGCAACATCTTCTCACGGCTCGCTCACCGCAACATCAAAGACCACTTCAAGGAGGTGGCCATCCGAGACTACCAGGACGCCCAAGACGACATAGGCGACTTGATCCTCAACCTCGACAAACTCTCGTTGGACTCACCAGAGATCATCGAGTTGACCCACGCCAAGCGTAACGAGATCCTCGCCAAGGTCGACCACCGTGTGGACTTGGTCTTGTCTGACTTGTGTGCTCCGTTCCGCCAGATGGAGGGCTTCTTCAGTCTGACCCAGCTGAAGCCCTACCAACGGTCCGCCACCATACCGTCTCTCAACAAACCCTTCCGGGATCCACACAACCTGACCATCGACATGGCCGACGGTGCCCTCTTGTTGGTCTGCGACATCCTCAAGCCCTCAGGCAACTTTGTCTTGCGGCTCAACGGCGTCCTTACCGAAGACCCAGAGATAGACCTTGTACATGAAAAGTTGCAAAAGGTGTTCAACACAGTCGAAATGGAAATCACCTCCGAATGGAAGAACAAGGATGAGAGCGGAAACTTCACTCCGACTGGTTTCGGAGAGATCATGTGTGTTTGTAAAGACAAGAAAGAGGTGGTTGATATCAAGGATATATTTTAGCGTTTGACAAGATACTGCAAGAGATTTTGATGTCAAAGACAAGAAAGGTGGTTGATTTCAAATACTTTCAGTGTTTTGACATCAATAACATGAAGAGGTTATCATTAGGGGTATTTCAAGGTCATTTTGTCAAGGATATACCTTAATACGTTTTGACAAGGACACCTTGAAAGCATTGAACATGAGATTTGAAAGAGGTGGTTGACATCAATTGTGAACGATTGACATCATGGAAATACTTTAAATGCCTTTTGACTTCAGACAAGAAAGAGATGACTGAAGAATCTTTTTGACATATACTTTAAATGCATTTTAACATCAAGATATATTTAAAATACTTTTTTACACAGGGTCCATCCCCTCCATGGACATAGAAATGCTGTAGACGATGCATTCTTCATACTTCATTGGTCGTACATTTTCGATTTTATAACAATTTAAGCTTCTTCTTCATCTGGGGTGACGGCCTCGTCGTCATCGTCGGCGTCGGCCGAGACATCAGCTGCAACGCCGTCGACAGCAGCGTCCTCTTGTTCTTCCTCGTCCACTTGTCCTTCCTCGTCCACTGGTTCGTCTTCCTTAGTACCTTCAAGGTCAATCAAAGGAGCAGCAGCACCTCCGTCGGAGATCTTGAAAAATGACAAATCGTCGATTAAACGTTCACTCACTCTGGTCTTCTTTTTACTATTCAACTTGTCCTTCCACGAAGCAACAGACTGGGACACCTTGGCTGCGTCAATGGAGTAATTCACACCAAACACAGAGGCCTCTGCAAATCTCTCTGACTTGATCAAGAGATCAAAACATCTCTCCTTATTTCCGGTGAGCCACCACGATTGCCATGCAATGTTATATTTACCCTTTGCCTCACACTGCTCGGCCAACTTGACCAAACCAGCTTGGTTGTTTGCAGAAGACAAAAGCAAGAGGAGCGACGAAAAGTCGTTGGCGTTCCAGAAACAGTCCTGTGCCAACTTGATCTGCCACTTCTCCAAGGCCAAGTCCCCAAGCTGCTTCCACTTGCCACCGTTGGTGGATGCAAGCCCGGCATCGGTCTTTTGCGACTCCGACAACAATTCAAATGCTTGATTCAAATTGGAGGTGGCCAATGCTATTTGGAACTTGGAGTCAAAGTCTTGCGTCAAGCTCAGCGATAAGGTCAAGTATCCAATCTTTTCAAAGAATCTGGCCAATTGGTTCAATTCTTGTTTGGTGAAGGCCCCAGATTCCAACTCGGGGTAGTCGGCAGAAACCTGGTCCAAGCTGATGTGGGAAACCTCCAACTCTCCGTCTTCGGTCTCCACACCATACTTTTCCAAGTCACCACGCAAAACAGACGTTTGGATCTCCAAGACACTCGAGTTGACGTACCAAGTGATAACATTAAAGGATTTGTCAATCAAGTATAACTTGCCTTCTTGGCCAGCCTTGTAGCCAATAATGTAGAACTTGTGATCAAAGTGGCCCAAGTTGATGGTTTCCCCACCGACAAAGTAATTCAATCTATTAGTGGTACCGGTGGTGTAGATGAAAACATCCCCAATGAACTTACCAGATAATATTGGTTCTGGAGATGGCAAGGTGTACAAGACGTCGAAAGCACCCTCGACACCTTCCTCAACGTCTATACTGTCATTGGCCAAGGCTTCTTCAAAGGCTTCGGCGTTGTAGGTCAAAAAGTAGGTTTCTTCAGTCTTCTTGGTGGAGGCAGAAGCTGCAGTGATGTTGGAGTGGTCACTGGAGGATGAGGAGGAGGTGATAATGGCCAACAACAGACCGTTTTCAGACCACACAACGTCGTTGATTTCCCCGTCAATGTCAACTCTTCTAACCAATTGCGCAGATTCCCAATCATAAAACAGAATACATCCCTTCAGTCTGACACCAAGCAAGGCACCGCCAAACAACTTGTCGGCGTGGTAAATCAAGTCAACACTCAAGTATTCTTCAAAGTTCTTCAAGATCTTGACCAGGGATTGACTTTCTCTAATGGCAAACGAACTAGAAGATGTGTCATGGGTGTTCCAAGTGAAGTCCAAGGCCTTACCGTACGATTTGGATCTCCAAGCCAATGCAGTGTAAACAATATATTCTCCATCACCACAAACGGCAGCAAATCTACCGTTTGGAGAATGTGAGATGTACTGTGGGTAAATTTCTATGGTACCCAATTCCTTTTGTTGTAAGCCCAAGATTTCTCCATCCTTTAATCCTTCCAGAGAAGATGGCTTGATAATGGATTGATATACTTCTGAATTTTTGGTGTAGATTAACTTGTTGTTGTTGTCCATGGAGAACATTGGTTCTTGGGAACCCAATTTCAAAATCACAAACCCAGAGTCAAACCCTGCAGCAACCAAGTTGGACTTGGCCAAGACACTGACACACCAAACTCTTTCCAAGGTGTAGTTGATGGACTTTTCCAACTTGAAGGTGTTGGAGTTCCAGAACCTCAAGGTACCGTCTTCGGAACCAGACACAATCAAAGGCAATTCAGGGTGGAACACGGCAAAGGAAACGTTCGACAAGTGTCCTTCCAAGGTTGCGACACAGGACTTGGTTTGGTAGTCCCAAATCTTGATGGTCTTGTCGTCAGAGGCCGTTATCAAGTAAGGCTTATCAGCATGAGGGTAGTAGTCAACATAGTTAACACCCTTTGTTTCATGTGCAAGTAAAGTGAAGTTTGGTTGAGAAGAGCCCAAGGACCAAACCTTGATGGTTCTGTCCAAACATGCAGAGGCAAAGGTGTTTGGGTCTTTTGGATTGAAGTTGATCCCCATAATGTAGTGCTGGTGACCCTCAAAGGTCTGCTCCAACTTCCAATTGGCGTCCCAGTTCCACAACTTGATGGTCAAATCGTCCGAACAGGTGAGCACGTACGACTTGGTTGGATGGACTGCAATAGCTCTAATGTAATCTGGGTGGGCTTCAAACTGGGTGATCTTTTCTCCAGTGTGGTAGTTGTAAACACGAATGTAGAAATCATCGGCTCCGACAATGATCCAATTCTTACGGGGGATAAACTTACCCGAACGAATTGGAAGCTCGGTCACTTGGATCGACTTCACCAAGGAGTTGGTAGCGTACGACCAGATTTCAACCTTACCATCGTACATGGTGGTCAAAATCCATGGCTCCGTAGGGTGGAAATCAATCCCCTTAATACGATCCGAACGTGTCGAAAACTGCTTAACAACGTCCAACTTCATTCTGCGTTCTTCTTGGTTGAGACACTCGTGGAAGCTTTGAGTTGTTGAAGTTAACACGCTGACGATTTTTGTTTTTCTAAGAACACTCCAGTGAAAATTGGGCGTGCACGACCGGGCGCGTTGATCTGGGCAAGCCGCCCACGCAACGCGGCGGACCACCGTGGACCTCTCCGGGGTTCGTGGGTTGATGGAGTGGTGACTACGGAGGGGTTCTGAATGGACTACCAGTGGTTTTTCATGTTTGGTTTTCTTTTTCAAAGAAACGTCCGGCGGTTTTTTTGGGCAATTACGTAGCTCTACACGTCTCAGAGGTCTATCAAACGTCTATTAATCCCACCACACCACACTTGTAGCATCAAGTATACGTAAATTGGAGCAGAATAAGTAAGTACTAGCAAATTAGAGAATTAAATGTTGTGGTGCTCCTATTTTTGATGTCAATTTCTCATTCATATCAACCGAATTGATCTTGGAAAGACTTTAAAAGAACATTGACACTTCGGTTCTTCTGGATTCTCTGTATTTAATTTCCAAATCGGCCATGAGTTCCAAGTAGGCCATCCACTTCTTGGTGAAGACCTGGTTGGAGAACTTCTCTTTGACCAATTCGGAGCCAGACTGTCTCATTTGTTCGAGTTTGTCTTCGCTGACAGGATTGGTGATGAACAACTGGATTAACAAATTAGACAAGGTTTTGTAGGAGCCATCCTTGAAAGTAAGCTCGTCGCTGCTTTCAGCACCCTCAGGCTTGTAGTCTGGGTCGGTTTCACTCTTGAAAAAGAACCCGGTGGGTTCGCCGTTCTTGTCCTTGACGGCAATGTCCAAGTAAGGACCAGCACTGGCGTGCACAATAGGGACAACACCACGGGCCATGTACTCCACCACACCGATACCGAAATGCTCGTTCCACATGGCATTGAGACCAAAACTGGCCTTGGAGAGCCACGACAAGACCTCTTCATATGAGCAATCTACCACAAATTCGACGTAGTCGTCCAAACCAAGGTGTGCAACCTCCACCTTGAGTGCTTCAAGGGTCAGGGTGTCGTCCTTGGTACGACAAGAACCTAGGAAAACAAGGGTTGGGCAGTTTTTGACAAGACCCTTCAGTTGCTTGAACTGGTCCAAGAACTTGGAGTATTCTTGCAAAATAAGCGAGTGACGTTTTTCGGGTCTGAACTGAGCAATATAAAGAAGCTTGTTGCTTCTCTTGACGGTCGAATCGATGGTCAAGTTCTCGGTGCCACATGGAGGATACACAATTGTCTTGTGGCCGGTCCAGGAGAAGATTTCCATCAAGTGGTTGAATGTCCAGCTCCCGTTTGCCATAACCAAGTCGCAGAGAAAGCCTAAGAACACGTAGAAGGTGTACAAGCCTCTCCAGTACCAATACTTGACAAAACCCTTAACAGATCTTGTGTTCAACTTGCCAAGCATGTCCTTCTGGATGATTGGGTAATGGACATATGCAAGAATAGGTATCTTAACGGACAACCAGATAGGAAGGTAACTGGCTGGCAAACCAATGGTGTCGATCCACACATCTGGAGCCAATTGGTGAAGGGCTTCCAAGGTCAAGACGATAGTTCCAAACAACTGACCAATCAAGGTGAAGTGCTTCCAGTAGGCAGCGTCAATCAAGTGGCCATATTTGTACAAGTAGATGAAGACAACTCTCAGAGGTTCGATGTCGATCTGGAACTTGGCCGAAGCCTTATCGATGATTTGCTGGGGAGTGGCGTCAGTGTTGACTGTGTAGATAATGGCCACGTTTCTGTCTGATTTAAGCAAGGTAGCCTTGACAGCAGCCCACAAAACCTTCTCTCCACCTCCTCCGTTGTTGGCATAAGGATGGAAAAACCCATACAAGATTCTTCTCTTTGGGTCTTGGACGTCTCTCCTCGACAACTCAGCCAAAAACTGCTTCTTGGAGGCTTTATCTTGTGGATCTATCTTCAATTTCTGGTCTAGCGTGTTTCCGTAGTTGGTGTAGAAGGAAGGGTTGGAAGCAGCCAGAACTAACCGCTTTCTATAACTTGCAATCTTGTTACCCACTTGCAAGTAGATTGGCTTGTCATGATCAAGCACACGCTCAACCTTTTCTCTCCAGGTCCGAGGAGGAACAAGGTAGTAGTAATGGAGCGCCAGGGATACCAGCGCATATGCAAAGTATAGAACAGGCACTACCCAAAGCCAATGTATGGTGAAGAACATTTCTACTTTGGTTGGCTAATAAATCGGAACCAATCACTAACTTTCCAGATAACGGGGAGCGCGCTACCAAATTTGAGTGTGCCAGGGCTGCAATACGAGGCACCTGACCGCGTTCATCTGACCTGGCATCACGCGCTCACAATTATATTTCCCGATTGGGACAAAATATAATTACGCGTAAATTTTTGTCCTTCATCTGCCCATCAGGTCTTTTAAAACTCAATTCCCCTATAACTATGGCTGGAACTATCACCACGATGTCTTCTATGAACAATGAGAAACCAAAGACATTCAACAAGGAGGATTTGGAGCGCATAGCCAAACAGTTGAAGAACAAGTTATCCAAGGCTACGCTCACGGCCAAGTCCAATTCCTTCACCAACTTGACGAGTGCAGCCTCTTCTCCCTCAGCATCCACGTCCCATGTGGCCACAGCAAGAAGGGACATTCGGGAGATCTCTCCCAGAAAGAGTCCGTTGAAGGTCTTGAGGAAACCCTTGAACTCGTCTCCCATCAACCAGGGCAACAACGGCTTCTTGCTGCTGCTGCCCATGCACAACAACCTCTACTCCCCGAACGGCAAGTCGCCAACACACATCAAGACACCTGCCGCCATATACCTCTCGCTGTCGCCTCTCAAGAACATGGTTGAGGAGGGCGATTCGCCTACAAAGAAGAGGAAGATCAGTAATGATCCGCATATGATCTTGGAAGAGATCTCTAGACCCAACACTCCCTCCAAGAAACAACCCAAGAACGAGTTGCAACCACTGCTTGATTTATCCAAAGAAAACTCTGATAGAAAAGGAAAAGAAGAAGACGAAGAAGAGGAGGATGACGGACAAACTACGCCTGTGTTGGGCAAGAAGGATTTGAACGCCCCGAGCGTCTTGCTCCAAACGCCCACGCAATCCAAAAACAATTATAATGACGAGGAGGGCGTCGACTTGTTGATGTACTTGGCCACCTCGCCATCACCTGCCAAGCCGTTCTACGGAAATACTCCAAGAGGCGCTAACTCGAAAGAGAAGTCGAACGGCAGTGGCGCTGGCAGCAACGGCAACGGCAGTGGAGCCACCACGACTGGCAACTCCAGCAGCACTTCAAGCACCACCTCTTCCAATAACCACTTCATAGCACCGCATCCGCCTATGACCCCCAAGAGAAGCAACATCTCCCACCAGAAGACGCCCTCGTCCCAGTTCTTGCAAGCGCATACATCCAACCCGACCGGAGGCGCCGCCGGACTTCCTTCGGCGGGCTTGATACTAACCCCGACCGGCTTTAATATGAGCGACTACGTCAACTTCTTCACTCCATCCCCATCCATTGTACCTGGCAGCGCTTCGGCACAAGCACAAGCACACGCCCAATCACAAGCCCAGGCCTTGGCCCAAGCACAGGCCCTGGGCGCTCCACTCAACGCACAGTCCTTGTTGACCAGAAACTTGCTAAGAACACCCGATTTCAATAACTTGATTAATGGTCAGGGAACACCCAAAAAGGTGGACGGCAAGTTGTTGAACTTCAACAGGGTTTTGTTCAACAATGGCGAGCAGAGAGACTAGCCGGCCAACACGGGCAACATGCCCATGTTGGCCTCATCGTAGTGCTAGTCACAGGGAGTTCACATGTGGGCATCTCCGTGCACTCAAACGTGCTGGTAGATCCAGTGGGTAACAATAGATCGGCTGTGCCAGTCTTGTATAGTAGATGTAATAAACGGTTTGTACTTGGTTCGAGTAGAGTGATTTTGTAGTAGATGTAACGGTTTGTACTTGGTTCGAGTAGAGCAATTTCGTAGTAGATTTAATAAACGGGTTGTACTTGGTTAGAGTGATTTCGTAGTAGATGTAACGACTTGTATCGAGTAGAGTGATTTCGTAGTAGATGTAACGACTTGTACTTGGTTCGAGTAGAGTAATTTCGTAGTAGATGTAACGGCTTGTACTTGGCTCGAGTAGAGTGCTTTCGTTGCCTATATAGAAGACCGACTTTACCCGTGTCCCGTGGCCCGTGGCCCGATACCCGATCCCCGTTCCTTCTTTGTGCCATTTAGCTCAGTATGGAACCAGTGCTAATGTGACTATACGACCTGGGATTGGCCATAGAATACGAGGTTTAGGGGTAAACCAAGTAGTTTCTGTCAAATCAGAATCTAGGTTAAACATGTTCTTTGGGTTGGAGAGCTAAAGATCCTATGGGTTGCACAGTAGGAGTGAATCGGAACCGAAGCCGGTTTTCGCAGCCATTAATGATTGCAACTTACCAGTGGACTTACAACTCCCCCAAAATAAGCTGAATTCTTTTGAATAACAACATGAATGACTCATATACTGTTTTTAAGTGCTCGTCGTGTTTCTCCTGTTCTCTTTACCTGTGTGTTCTTACATCCACATCCATCGGAGTTGCTCCCACAGCAACCTCAACCACAGTAACTCCGTACTTGTAAAGCTCAGTAACTGCCTTCTGAAACCTACTTTCAGCTCTGTAAACCTCACTCTGTACCCTCCCAGAACCACCTAATACCATATACTATGCTCCACCACACTTCTGGACGGCCCACTGGATAGGCAGCACCCCGCCAGCCATTACTTCAGTGGAACTTCTCGCACCCACCGAAAAATTTTAACAATCATGTCTGAAGAACTTGCAACCAAAGTTGAAGAGCTCAAGGTGGATGCTCCAGCAGCACCTACTGGCAATGCCAGCACCTCCGATGCTACCAAGAAGAAGAGAAAGAGAAGCAACAACAAAAAAAAGAAGAAGAACAACTCCATCGACACCGAGTACCCAGAGGGCAAGTTCCCCGAAGGCCAATGGATGGAGTACACACTTGAAGTCAACTCCCACCGTGCCACGAGCGAGGAATTGCGCTACTTGGACAATCAATCCAACAACAAGTGGGAAGACTTCCGTAAAGGTGCCGAAATCCACCGTCGTGTGAGGCAGAAGGCCCAGCAGGAGATCAAGCCGGGGATGACCATGATCGAGATTGTTGACTTGATCGAGAACTACACCAGAAAGTTGTCCGGCAACGACCACACGTTGAGCTCGGGGATCGGGTTCCCCACCGGTGTGTCGTTGAACCACGTGGCTGCCCACTACACACCCAACTCCAACGACAAGGTGGTGTTGCAGTACGACGACATCATGAAGGTGGACATTGGTGTGCACGTCAACGGGCGCATCTGTGACTCTGCCTTCACCATGGCCTTCAACGACAACGGCAAGTACGACGGCATCATGAACTCCGTCAGGGATGCCACCAACACCGGGATCAAGGAGATGGGGATCGACGTGCGCTTGAACGACATTGGTGCCGCCGTCCAAGAAGTCATGGAGTCGTACGAGCAGGAGGTTGACGGAAAGTTGGTTCCTGTCAAGTGTATTAGAAACTTGAACGGCCACTCCATTGGTGAATACAAGATTCACGCCGGTAAGACCGTCCCTATCGTGGCTAACGGCGACATGACCAAGATGGAGGAGGGTGAAGTGTATGCCATCGAAACCTTTGGGTCCACCGGTAGAGGTATCGTCTTGCCAGAGGGAGAGTGCTCCCACTACGGTTTGATTCCCGAAGCCCAGCACTTTGCTCCTCCTTCGGACCGTGCCAAGTCCTTGCTCAAGAACATCAAGGACAACTTCGGAACCTTGCCATGGTGTAGAAGATACTTGGAGAGAACCGGCGAAGATAAGTACTTACTTGCATTGAACCAGTTGGTGAGAGCCGGAATGGTCGAGGACTACCCTCCTTTGGTGGACGTCAAGGGCGCCTACACTGCCCAGTTCGAACACACCATTTTGTTGCACCCACACAAAAAGGAAGTTGTCACCAGAGGCGACGACTTTTAGGAAGCCAGGATTACGATGAGCAGAAATGCAGATGTAGGTATGTAAGATGAATCCAAAGCTTATTAGGAGTAAGTGTATGTGTGTCGATGGGTTGCTTGTATGACAGGAGGTTGTCAAGATGATACGATTTTCAGGAAAGTCGGGATTTAAAAGCCAGAGAAGGAATGAAATAGGTTTGACTAATCCAGAAATATGCTTAGGTTTGTGGATTGTAGAATTCGTTCTCATTGTTGAGTGGGTTGCCTGTGCAGAAAGAGATTGCACCAGACGAGAATATATTCAGGGAAGCCATGATTAAGATGAAGAGAAGCATGCTATAGAATAGTAGGTTCAGAACTTTGATTAGGAATAACTGAATGTTGTGTCTGTTCAGTGTTTTGACTGGATTAGTTCGAAAACTATTAGCACCCAGGAAACTACGACCTTTAGGAATCCAGGATCGAGATGGGCAGAAAATACAGATAAGGCATGTAAGTTGAATCCAGAACTTACCTCAGGTTTGCGATTTGTAGTATTCGTTCACTTGTTCACTGGATTGTTTGAACACTATTTGCACCCAGCACAAACGACAAGATTGTCACCAGAAACGACGACTTTTAGGAGGCTAGAATTAAGACAAACATGGAGAAGGATGGATATAGGCTTGACTAATTCAGAGCTCAGCTTATGTCTGTGTTTTGTAGTATTCGTTTACTTGTTCAATGGATAGCCAGAACACTATTTGCACCCATAGGTTGTCAACGACAACTTTTAGGACAACAAGATTAAGATTAAGTCCAGGAAAAAACTGAATCATTTTGTAATACGGATTTAGAGCATTGAAGCCTAGATGTACATTCATTATTTCATCTCTTCTATCAATCCATAACACTTTCAACAGTGTATACAATCGACTGATGTGAGCGTTGCTTGCACAAATCTGACAAACGTAATCAGCACTATCCCAGTACTCCACAAGCTCTTCGATCTAATCCTGCAGACCCACTGGTCCTACCCAGCAGACACACCCCACTAGAAATGCTGCACCTTGACAGGTATCTTGCGACACATCCCCGGATTAAGAGGGGTTCATCGAGGCATTGGCTGCAAATAAAAAGCAAAGACTCAAAACAAAGCCCCAAACTTGGCAGATGGACCTGTTTTGCTGCTGTTACTGCTACTTTCACTGCCACCCTTCTCACTACTGCCAATCTAACTGATGCCACCCATATCTACTGCTACACTTCCACCTCTCCCACCGCCTGCACTACCTCTTATACCCACACCACCACAGTGTGATTGTTTGTTGCTGGCGCCTCAGACGCAGCCCAACACCAAAGACGACGGTATCAACACGGCAATCCAGATATAACACATAAACGGGCCAAACAAAGCGGTTGCAACACAAAAGACATTGTTTGTGGGTAGCCGCTCTCTCGAGCTCGTATCCGAGGACACAGCTTGGACACATCTCGGAAACCTCTCGGAAACAGCCTAGAAGCCAATCGAGGGCATCGACAGAAGAGAAAACGTGAAATAACTTGGAGAACCACGACAGATAGGTCGCTTCTTTGACGTCGCTATTCTCTCGATGCACAAGATCGCAAGATAAGCGATGGCTGCAAGAGGGCCAAAAGTGGGCCAGACGAGCCCCAAACAGGAAGGATCAAGGAAGCAGGGGAGCCAACGGCGCTGCGAGCCGGGAGCGCAGGGCAGCAGCAGCAGCAGCCCCCCAGAGTGCCAGCTGCAGCGGAGCACTAAGATTGGCTAATTGCTGCAAGCAGCAGCAGGGCCGCCGAGGCGACGGGACGAGGCAGGCGGCGTACATACGAGGCCGGCGGCGCAGAAAAGACGAGAGCAACAGGGTCGCGAGACGGGAGGCCCGCCCTCAACATGGGACACCGTTCTCTGGGCTACCAATGCAGGCTAGCCGGCCCCAGCTGCGTGGAACTCGGCGGGCCCAGATGCTGGTGGCCGTGCGCTGCATTGTCCCACGCACCCCTACAAGCCAGACTCGCTTACGTCATGGCCTCACACCAGCCGGGCCCACGGGACCACCGTCCACACAGAGCTCCAGCCACGGCCCCCCACGGCCCAGCTCCACCACGACACCGCCAGGCACCACCCGCGGGGGCCCAGGCCCTGGCCCGAGCACTCTGTCTTGTGAGAGACAGCCTGCCCGGCCAGCACAACGGCCAATGTGTTTTCACACTCACTTCTCCACACCCATGTGACTTCCTGGTGGTGGGGCAGGCCTGCCAAATGTGGTTCCAACTTTTCATCGAAAAAGGGGACGGGCCTCCGGGGGGAGGTCCTGCTGCGGAGGGTCCCCCCGCGGAGACCCGAGCGGACTCGACCAGTCGGCCACCACCACCTCAGCCCAACATACCCCGTCGACACCACCAGTTTCCCATACCCGCCAGCTCCAGCCCTCAATCGACCACTAGGTTGCGATTCACGCTCCTCTTTGCCCCAATTTTCACGCTCGCTATCCGATTACTGTTTCAGGTAATTTCAAGTCAACAACGCCGGATCAACTGAAAAGATGCCCCTCCCCTATGGAACCAGAGCGTCCAGCACTGGGTTCCTTGCATGTGACAACTTCCTAATCCGTAACCCCTCCTATCTATCTCTAGATTAAGTAAACAGAGGGCATTGTTGGAATCCTTCGATCCAGAAATTGATATGGACACGTAGTTTGCCCATACAGAAGCGAAAAATATATATACTTTTATAAGGGCAACAAAAAAAAAACACAACAATTTTTACAATCAAGTATAGATACCATGGAAATTAATCCAAATACTGTTGAATTCAAGGGTAAGTAGGGGTATGAGAGCCATAGCGACGGATTGATTACTAACGAGCGACATAGGTACCTTCACCAAGACGTTGACGGAGCACTTGAAGGTGACCAACACCTCCAACACGCCATTGGCCTTCAAGGTCAAGACCACAGCCCCCAAGTTGTACTGCGTCAGACCCAACTCTGCGGTTGTCCAGCCGGGCGGGTCCATACAGGTGTCGATCATATTGCAGGGCCTCTCGCAGACCTTGCCTGCCGACTACAAGTGCAAGGACAAGTTTTTGATTGTCTCCTTGCCATCACCTGAATTTTCTGATTCCGCCAAGGTTGCTGACGCCTGGAACGAGTTGGAGAGCAAGCACAAGGCCGACATGGTGTCCAAGAAGTTGAAGGTGAACTACGTTGTGCTCGACCACGACGTCCAGGCCTCCGAGAACGGCCACGGCGACGTTGGCGCAGGCCTCGGCGCTGCTGGCGGGGCTGTCGCCGGCGCCGGTGCCGCCGCCGCATACGGGGCCAACGACACCACCATACAAAACGACCTCCCCACCGCCCACGCCACCCCGTTGAAGCAGACCCGCGACTTTGACAACCAATCCACCCCTGCACAGTCCTTCCAGCCCCAGCAACCCTCGGTCCAAGAGGTGCCATCTACCCCTTCGGTCCAGCAATTCAGAGAACAGCCCTCCCAGCTGTACGAGCAGAGATCCACTCCTCAGCAACACCAGCAGGCCCCACAACATTACGCATCCACCCCACAACAGCAACAGCTGTTCCAGCAATCTCCCCAACACTCTCCTCAAGGCTCCTACAACCAAGGCTACGACCAGCAATTTGCTCCGGCTCCTCCAGCCTACGGCAGAGCTCCTCCTGCCTCGGGTGTCAGTGTCGAGTTGGCCATCATCTTGGCCTTGATTTCCTTCATGGTTGGCTACTTCTTGAGTTCCAAGCTTAATTAACCGTTCCAAACTGGTGTCTTTGCAAGGAATGTCGTGGGGGACCCGTGTCTCCCACATTCATGAAAAGTGGTGTTAATGGTGATATGACGTGGTAACTTATTGCTTCTGAGAGGCCAATTGCTATCGGTCTTTTTATATGTAATGTACAATGTTTACAGAAGGATGTAGAGAGGCGAGCCCAGCGCATGAACTCTAGCGCAGGGACTGGGCTGCAAGATAAAGTCAAGAGAGTAAGGAGTGTATGTTTGTCTTTATCTTTTCTATTGTCGTTGCTACAATTGATATTATTCGAATACGTCTCCAGATAGCGTCTATGGAGGAGTCTCTGGATGTAGAGATGTAAAGATCAACAACAAAGACCCATTGAAATAGTCCAAATTGGAGATTTTCGTCTTCATCTCTTCTATTGTCGTTGTACTACAATTGGTATTACTCGAATACCTCTCCAGATAAGCGTCTATGGAGAAGTCTGTGGATGTAGAGACGTAGAGATCCACCAGAGTCACCCAGTGAAAAAGTCCAAATTGGAGATTTTCGTGGTAGAAGGTTCAAAAATCATCTCTAGTTGCTCTTGAAATCCATCACCACTAATCCACTGACTCTTCAAGTATCACTTTTTCATCTTCTATTGCTACTCTTTCATCTCCAATTGCTATCACTTCAATCACTCTTTCTTCTCTTCTCTTTACCTGCTGCTCCCCACAGACTCCCCATTGATACCAATTGACCGACCAGGTACACCTCCACTACCTTTCAACCACCTAGAACCCCCAACCACATCCCTAAACCCTCTGTGGGCCTCCCACGCCAGCTGGGCCCTCCACTGCTCCGGCCAACCAGCCTCGCGTCGTCACCCTCCAAATTTTTTTCTCCCGCTAAGATAAAAAAACCAACATGGGTAGGGCAACAATCAAGTCAGGGACTATTAACCTCCTCAACACCATCATAGGAGCCGGGATCCTTGCGATGCCGTACGGCCTCAAGTCCAACGGGTTACTCTTTGGGTGTTTGCTCATTGTATGGTCGTCGTTGACGTCGTCGTTCGGGCTCTATCTCCAAAACAAGGTTGCCAAATACACACAGCAAACGGGGGCCGTGTCGTACTTCAGTTTGGCCCAGTTGACATACCCACACTTCTCCATCATCTTCGACTCGGCCATCTCCATCAAGTGCTTTGGGGTTGGGGTCAGTTATCTCGTTGTGATCGGGGACTTGATGCCCAAGATCATGGAGCTGTTGAACGTGGCCGACGGCCTGATCTTGTTGCATCGTAACTTCTGGATCTCCATCTTCATGTTCACCTTGGTGACCCCCTTGTCGTACTTGAAGAAGTTGGACTCGCTCAAGTATACCTCGTTTGTGGCCTTGTTCTCGGTCGTCTACTTGATCTGTCTTGTCATCGAGCACTACGCTGCCAGAGACATCCCAGTGCCCAACAAGGAGATCGACTACTACGGGCCAATCTCCTTGAAGTCCACCCTCAGCTCCTTCCCAATCTTTGTGTTTGCCTACACCTGCCACCAGAACATGTTTGCTATCATCAACGAGTTGAAGCCCTCCGATACAGACGGGTCCCAAACCAGACAGTCCAACTTGATCATCAGAAACTCCATTGCAACCGCCTGTGCCTCGTACTTGGTGGTGGGTGTCATTGGTTACTTGACTTTTGGAAACACCGTCAACGGTAACATTGTGTCCATGTACCCGCGTGACTCCATCTCGTCGCTCATTGGGAGATTGTGCATTGTCATCATGGTGAGTTTGTCGTATCCATTGCAGTGCCACCCATGCCGTGGCTCCATCAACCACGTCCTCCACTTCCTCACCCACGGCGTCGAGTCCGCCAAGGTCAACCAGCGCCACGCAGAGGGCTACACCTCGTTGCAGTCCGACATTGAGTCCTTGAACTCGGTTGCAACAGAGTCCGTCCAGGACGAGTCCTTTGTGTCTACAACCCCAATGGAGGGCGCTCACGATACAGACGGCCACGATCCGATTATTGTTCCTTTGACTAGCAAAAAGTTCTATGTTATAACTACAATCATCGTCACCCTCTCGTACTTGGTGGCCATCACGGTGACGTCCTTGGAACACGTTCTTGCATTTGTGGGTTCGACCGGCTCGACGTCCATCTCCTTCATCTTGCCGGGCTTGTTTGGTTACTTGTTGATCAAGCCCATCAACGGGGCCACTGAGCTCGACCGCTTGGAGAAGTTCTGCAAGTACGGAGGTTTGGTGCTTGCTGGCTGGGGTGTCGTCGTCATGGTGGTTTGCTTGAGTGCAACCATCTTCTTGGGCGCCACTCATTAGAACTTGCCTTTACACTTTTGCAACAATGGTGACAAGTCCTTTCAAGTCACCCATCACATCCTCCACAATGTTTTCATCCATATGCCCATCCACCTCAACAACAGGGTAATCATTTAATCGTGGCACCTTGACTCTCAATTGTGCCTTGTACTTTTTACCGAAATTATAGTATCTTAATGAAAAGGAAATAACTTTTGTGCTTGTAAGTTCCACTGGATACTGAAGGGAAATCTTGTAGATGTCCTTGTCGATCTTTCTAAGTGTGTCCCACGACTTCTTGAACCTTTTAAATTGGTATCCAAGGGAGTTTCTCTTACGTTCTTGATCGTCTTGACTCGACTGCTCTACCAACTCATCAAACTTATCCAACAATGCAGGGAAATGGAAATGGTTGGTGGAAGTCAACTTGTATGCCACCAGGTTGGCCAGAGTGTCTAGAGTAACTTCAACACTTCCGTCAAACACAAATGTAATTCTGTTCGTTTCAGCTCCTTGGTATCTCAATTCACTCAACTTCTCCAAAAGCTTGTTCTTCTTCAAAATGAGCTCAATATCCTTGTCAGTGTACAGCTTGTTGTCCAGAGCAAGTCTGTTGGCCTGTGAGAGCTGGCGAGAGAGCTCTGCAGTAGTCTTGGTAGCCTCGTCAATCTCTTGTTGCAACCGGTCTATAGTAGCCTTCTTGGTATCGACCTCACTCTGCAAGTTCGACACTTCCTGGCTGATGGTCATTATCTCATTCTTGAACAGGGTCAACTTTTGGGCGTCGCCAATGGTTTTGAATTGCTGCTTGAAGCTGAGAAGACTCTTGAGCTTATCCGACAAGATGGTGTATCTCAATTCGGCCTCCTCGATGATTCTGTCGATCCTCTCAATATCGCTAATCAAGCAATCTCTGTCCTCCACCAAAAGATCGTATCTGTCCTTCAACTCATTCAAGAGGTTTATGGTCAATTGGGATCTCCAGTCGTACCAGGTCACTTTCGATTGAAGCTTGGTGATGTCTTTGATCAAGTTGAGCTTTACACTGAACTTGGACCGGTCCAACTCGTCTCGTTGGTAGAAATCACGGAATAATGGTGGGTTATGTACCGTGATTGTTTCGTTAAACTCTGCAAATACGTTCTTTCCCTGTTGGATGTTCTGTTGGAGCTCTTCACAACAGAATTGGAGAAGTCCCAAGTATTCGAGCTTTGGAAGCGATTTAAAATAGTCCTCTGTAGAAGGTTGGGCAAACTCTGTGGTAGTGGTGGTGAGACTGAGTCTGTCAGCAACATTGGTGGTGATGTCCAAGTCATCAAAAAAACCAACACCCACATCTTTCATGAATGTCGAGAGACCCACGGGATTGTAATCTTCGTCATCTTCAAGGATGTGAGAGACATCGGCAAGTGGGATCTTGGAGGTGGTGACAACCTCGTCCATGACCCCGGAGGTGATCACGTCATCCACACCGGTAAATGCAGCGTCGTCCATGCCAGTAGAGACATTTTCGTCCATTTCTTGGTCTTGTTGCTGGCTTTGCACGGTGACATTGTTCTGTGTACTTGTTGCAAGAGGTTGTGTACTCTGGGTGCTTGTAGCAAGTGGTTCGGCATTGGAGGCAATTGGTTCACTCTCCAGGTCCCCAGCACCGTCCTTACCGACCTCAGGAAGGTCAAATTGAGTGCTTGTGGCCAAAGGCTGAGTCGCTTCAGGAATCACCTCTTGTTCTAATATGTCTAGCTGGGTGCTGGTGGCTACCGGAGCAGTGGGTTGAGTGTCCTGTGTGTTGCCTACAATCACTTGGTCGCCTGGTTCCACGTCTGCAGTCTCTTCATCTTGCTTGGGCTTGCTGGGGATGCTATCGGTGAATTCCATAGTCACCTCGTCGTTTTCTGCTCTCGAAGATTCTGCCAAATTTGTCTCTTGAATCTCATGCTGTATGGCATCCTCTGTGTTTTCCTTTACAGGTTCTGTGTTCATTGGTTCATCTTGGTCTAGTTCTTCTTCCAGGTTGATAACGTCCAATACGGGTTTCAGAATGTCCACTTCAACAGGCTTGGACTCTTGTTTTGCAGCCGTTACGTCAGACACCTCGTCTGGAATACGCTCATCGGGGTCCTGCGCTTCAACAGACACCTCTTGGTGTGCATTGGAATCTTCTTGGTGGGCCTCAGGTGCAACTTCTTGTATGTGGGGAGAGTCTCCTGAAACAGCAATTGGCTCGTCTTGTGTTTGAGGAAGAACTTGAGTGGGTACTAGGATCTCAGACACTTCTGGTTGGTCGGGCAAACCAGCTTCCATGTGTTCAACTGGCTGTTCCAATTGGCTTTCTTGCAATGGAGCTTCCTGTGATTGCGGTTCTTCAATCTCCTGACTTTTTGCGACATCCTGAGTTCCTTCCAAGACTTGGGTTGATGGTGGGGAGGTTGCAGCCACGGGCTGCACAATGTCTGGGACTTCCAAAGTAGAGAGACCTCCATCACCAATGTGCTCTGTTTGTGGTGTATGTGATTCCGTTGTGGTGGGTGGAACGTGGGGAAACTCCACAGTGTGTTCACCAAAGTCATCGATCCTCCGGATGGTGGTGACGGGCGCCGTAAACTCCATATCGTCTTGATTCTTGGGCACATCGCCTTGCTCGGGTCTGTGAATGGTGGTGACGGGAGCGGTGTACTCCATTTCTTCCTCGTAGCGGACCTCCTCGAAGAGCTCGTCGGGGCCGGAGTAGATCACTTCACTCCGCAGAATGGTGGTGACGGGTGTAGTGAGCTCCATTTCCTGGTAGCCTTCGTCAGTCTTGCCGTCAACCAACTCATGGAGCTCCTCTTGGGGCGTTTTGTTTGTTTCCAGGGTCCCTGGTGTCGTCACTGGCCCTGTGAACTCCATCGTCTCTTCTCTGTCCGCCTGGTCTTCCACTTCCGCCAGACGTCGTGGGTACGTCAAGTCCATTGTGACTTCCTCTTCCACTACCCTGGTAACCTCCCTAAGAACTAATTTGGGCACTTCGACAGGACTCAACTCGGCGTTCACCCGAAAGTTGTGAGACCCGGTGAACTCCATGTCGACCTCGTCTTCGTCTGAAGACACCTCGTGCTTGGCGCCATTCTTGGCAGCTTCGCCGTTATCCTCATCTTCGTCCGAGCTATCTTGAAGTATGGCGATTCCTGCCTCATCCGCTACCCCCTCTTCGGTGTCGTCGGATTCTTGCGACGACGGGATGGGAAGCATCCCCATGGTTCTTCTACGTTTGTTGTCATGGTTGTCCAGCGTGTACTGCACCAAATTGAACTTATGAAGGGTTACCTCGGGAGCAAAAGACACCCGCCTTTTGTCGTTAAGTATAGGAAGCGTGTTATCTTTTAGGATACTCTTGTATTTGGAGTTATCCATCGTTGTAGTTGGGATGTTGTGGTGATTTGATTGTTTGTTTTGATACGCGTGCGTGCAAAGGACCCCAAAATCACCATCGGCCAAAGAATGTTAAAGCCGTTCGAACAGCCGCCACAGAGTAAAGAGGAAGAAAAAGAGGGATTTTAGTAGGGATAGAGGTTGTATGGAGCAGATATACATACAGTTGATTGACCATACTCGTTTTGCCGGGTTTTAATGCTCTTGTATTGGGAATGGAGGCAGATCAGCGATGAGCAATACCGCCACCGGTTGCCTCCACTGCCACTATTCTATAATGTCGTGTGTAACTGGTCGGTTGTGAGAAGTATGTCCCATCTTGTGTTGTGTTGTAATGTTATCACGTCTTTTGTTGTGTTTTCACGTCTTTTGTTGTGCTGTAATGTCAATTCTCCCAGTGTTGTACTTTTAGTGAGTCATATCTTGTGAGTTCACATCTAGTATGTCACTTTGGGAGTTACTTTTAGAGTCCTAACATCTTGCAAGTACCTTCTTCTATAACGGGCTGATCTCATGTGATCAACTCCACGTTCAGTCCCAACATCTCCTCTTCTTCCTCATCTATCTCAAACTCACTTCTCTGGACCCATCTCAACAGGTCAAAGCCCAGGTCAATCAACCTGGCCACCACAAACCTATCGATAAACCCACTCATGATGTTGTTGTCCCTGTGGTCAACCACAATGGCGTAGTTCAAGTGCAACTTTTCAAAGCTATCCAAGATAGTGATGATGGGAGTGGTGTCGTTGATGATGATCTGCTGACTCTCGTATTCAATGTCAACAACCAACGCCAGAGGATCGTCGGCGCTGTCGTGACCGTCCACACGGAACACCACTTGCCTGCTCATCTCTTCTATGCGACCCAACTTGTCATACAACTCCAGTTTGTATACATAGCCGATGGAGATGGGATTGGTCCAGTTGATGATCAATGGGTACCCTTCGTGTGTGTCGTCGTTCATCCAGGAAAACAAGCTCTCCACGGTCTGGGGCGAGTCTGGGTGCAAGCAGAAGCATTTGGTGTGCTTGGTGGGCACCATCACCGCTGCCACAGTCACGTCGGGGAGCTTATTCTTGACGGCGGTGGTCAAGTTCGAAAAGTTGACAAGACCGTTTCCTTTGCCTTCGTTCGGAATGCCAAGTCCTCCGTCCATGTTGAACGAAGTCTTGAGCAAGGTGTCGTAGATGTTGCTGTTGGTCAACCAGTCGTTGAATACCTTCAGGGTCATCACTGCAAGCATAATTGGAAGCACATATGTGATAGCACCAGTCAACTCAAACATGATGACCACCACCGTCATGGTCAACTTGGTGGCCCCGGCCATGAACAGCGCAGCTCCAATCACGGCATACAGCGAAGGCGACACAATACATGACTTTTCCGTACAAGTGGCCAACAGCTCCCAGTTGACCAATTGTTGTATTTTCAAGGAAAGAATCCCAAGAAGTCTGCCTGTAGTACCACCAAGAACCAAAGAAGGCATCAAGATACCACCTGGCAAGTCAATTCCAAAGGAGTAGGAAGAAAGCAAGAAGCCTTGAACAATAATGTAACCAAGCTTGAAAATGGTTTTGATGTCGGAAGTCTGACACAAGAAGTTGTATGAGTTGGACTGCTCTGCAGACGTGTCGACCGGACACTGTGTGAACAACAACTTCATATAAGCGTTCAATGGAAGTCTTGTCAATTCGATTGGGAAGTTCAAAATACATGTGACCAACGCAACCAAGAAGATTTCAACGTACTTTGCTGGACCAAACGCCCCGAGAATGCTGTGCACACGTTTCTTGAAGTCAGGACTGGAAAACTTGGAGTAAAAGGTGGTAAGCAAGTGTCCGTACAACCCACCAACCAAACCCAAGATGATGAACGGAATAATCTCCATGAACAACCAACTGAAATTACCAAACTCGACTTGAAACAAGTCTCTTTCAAAGAAGTTCTGACCCTCGGTGAAAAGCTTGAACCCCGTGAGAATGATAACGGCAATGGTTGCTGAGATGAACGAATTCCACATGATCTTGGTGGGCATGAAGAAGATAGGCATGGTTTCAAGGACAAACAAGACCCCACCAATAGGGGCGTTGAAGGCCACCGAGATCCCGGTGGCCGTGGCGGCGCTCAACAACTCCCTCTTGACCGCCTCGTTCTGGTCGCTGATGAAGAAGTTGTAGGCGATATTCAAGATGCAGCACGACACATGGACCATAGGACCCTCTTTACCAAGCCAAAGGCCCGAACTCACCACGAGGATCAACCCTACCACCTTGTAGACCAAAGTCCTGATTCCCAAGTACTGGGTCAATTTGTAGTTGAAGCCCGAGATGATCAACTTGATCTCAGGTATCCCCGAGTGCTTGATCAGAGGCTCCCTGCTGATGGTGATGTAGGCCGCTATGAGCACTCCCGTCAAGGCAAAGATGACATATAGCGGGAAATTGACGAGCCACCGGGAGAGGAACCCCGTGGAGTTGAACAACAAGCGCAGCCAGTCGTACCAGTCCTCCTTGGGACACGTCAGGTATGGGTTCAAAAGCGACCATTTATCGACTTTGCTGAGACAGAGCCCTTTCTTGAGGTCATTGAGCCACACGGACGTCAAATCGATGAAGGTGGCCACGTATCCCACCGCCACCGACAGCACCACTATCACCACCCACTTTTTGGACTGGTGGGCCGAGCTTGTGGGCGCCTGTGTCGATTCAATGCTCCAGTCAATGTACGTGTTGTCCTCGTACACACGTGTTTGCTGTTTCGGCGGTCTCCCTAGTGGCAACGACGGCTTGTATGTCACCGTGGGGACCCCCTCGTTGCTGTAGGATGCTGACATGGTGGTTGATTTTTTGTCGCACATGTTAGCACAAACAAAAGTTATAGAGACCAGCTGGTGGCCGGGAACAGGCCAAAGAAACAGGTCTGGAGACCATATAAATTAGCTGGAAATGTGATGAGTGGATGGTGTATACCAGCACCATTACGACCAACCTCTTATCCTACAAAAAATGAGTCATTTTGTCCACTTAGCGAACCTTCAGTGTGCATTGTGTGTTCCAATTATAATTCCACTGAGTTTCCGCAGCCATTGACACTAAACGTACCAAACCCAGCAGGGCAGGCGTATCGAGAAGGCCCCTCTCTTTCCAGGCAACCGGAAACAGCATTATGGGATGCATTTTTGCTCACGGCAACTCGCTTATCTGGAGTATCTGGAG
The DNA here is from genome assembly GCA_030572255.1 of Kodamaea fukazawae. Lineage (NCBI taxonomy): Eukaryota > Fungi > Ascomycota > Pichiomycetes > Serinales > Debaryomycetaceae > Kodamaea > Kodamaea fukazawae. The sequence goes on from JAJLZQ010000035.1 coordinate 109,497, forward strand.
TGGTCCGATAGTTGCAAGAGAATCTGCAGCATCGAACAATCAAATGTTGCAGCTGTTATCTCGACTTCGCTAGCACGAACGGGCCGGCCCACACACCGAACAACCCTCGTATATCTGGCTTTTAGAGATCTACAATGACTAACAAGTACAATCGGGGAAGTTACGGTGAGATTACGACGGAGCTACGGCGTCAGATAAGACCTGCCCTGGGGCGGCCCACCGCTTGCTGCGCTGCCCTGCTACCCTGGAAAATGTGCCAGATAACTCGTTTCACCTTCTAGAAGCCTCAGCAACAGCTCCTATCGCTCTACCATTACAATAACTAAGATTCCTTGCATGAGCCTGCCAAAATGGCCTATTTCTACTGTCTTTGCCTCTGCTTCAAACAAGGCAGGGAACGGCACTCCACAGAATGCTTGCCCATGCAAGGCATTATCTGACCCCTCTAAATGGCACACCGAGAGGTTACTGGACACCAGATACCATCTCCGGGCCGTTGGGCGGTGCAACAGAACCCTGATTGCGTTTGGTGCCTCTTGGGGAAGCTAATCTGGCCAATGAGAGCCCGCAATTTTCTGTCGCTGATAAGGATTTCTATATGCGCCGGATGCGGAAATTTGGGTGCAAAATCTACGTCTCATATCTTTTCGTATTCTCTTTTACATTAACGGTATTATACTAAAAAGGCCAAAGCTATGGATAGCAGCAGTAGCAGATAAGATTAGGGAAGCAACAGGAGACCACGGTGCTGAAAAAAGGACGCAAAACACTACCAGAATGTTTGTATGGGTCTCGGTGCTGCAGGTCTAAACACTCTTCTCGTATTCGCCAAAGTCGTAGCCGGTAGCCACAGCAGAGGCAGGGACGCCAGTCAACTCCTCTTCGAAGTCCTCGACGCCTGGGCATTCTTCCAACCAAGTCTCTTTGTCAAATGCCTTGATGTCGGGCTTGCCGTTGTATGGGAAGAAGTGGCAGAGACCTCCGTACAAGATGAAGGAGGTGAAGAAACCCATGAAGAAGTTCAATCTGTACACTTCGGTGGCACCAATAGGCACCTTGTGAGTACCGGTGGCACCAACGAACCCAACAATGTTTGGGAAAATACCACAGATGTACGCAACATAGGCTCTCCAGTTGACACCGTTGCTGAACTTGTAGATGGAAGGCTCCGAAGGGTCTTCTGGAGCGTGCAACGAGTACAAGTGAGTCAACTTGATGTAACCACGTCTAACGTAGAAGTAGTCACTGGCCACGACACCTGCAATGGCAGACATAAAGACGGAATATGCAGACAAGTAGGTGGTGAACTTGGACGAGGTGGCAGTAAGCTTCCAAGGACAGATACAAAGAGCCAAACAGGCACAAATGTAACTACCTCTTCTGATGTTCATGAAACGTGGAAGCATGGCCAGCAAGTCGGTACCAAAGGAAAGCGAGTTTGCGGAGATGTTGGTACCCAATTGCGCAATGGCAAAGGCAGCAGCAATGAAGAAACACCCGGCTCTGTTACCTGGAGTGTAGTCGTCCAAGAATCTGCCCAAAACGTCCAAAGGAGACCAGTAAGCTACACCGTAGATGTCTTGAGCAGCTGATGTCACCAAAATACCAATCAACGAGGTGATTGAGAAACACACTGGGATGGAGATGGTGTAGACCAAGTACTTCATTCCAAACGATGGAGAGGTGGCGAAACGGGAGAAATCCGGAGCATTCACAATAAGCGCAGCAAAGTTGGCCAAAGCGTTCATGGTGGACTCGATAAATGCCCAGGCCAAGTCGCTACCCTTAACTTCGGCGGGAGCCTTGATAACTGGACCGGCGCCGTGAGCCTTGACCAAGGCCCAAATCATGAACGCAAAACCGGCAACTGGAGCAATGTACGACTTGACCGCAAACAAGTACTTCAAGTGGTGTGGGGGCAACCAAAGGAATGGCAACGAGAACAACCAGAACAAGAAGAAGCAAAGGAACGAAAAAGTGGTCAAGTCGGGGTCGTGGATGTGGTTGGGCATGGTCTTGTCCAAGTTCTTGCCAAAAATGGCTCTGAGAATGACCTGGAAACAAGGGCCAGCAACCGAACACTGGACAGAGTACCACACGCACGCCATCACCACTCTGTTCAAGATGGGCCACAAGGAACCGTAGATACCAAAGGAGGATCTGGCAGCAACAGGGAAGGAAATGTGGTACTGCAACCCGATTCTCAGCGAGATACTCACAAAGATACCACACAAGAAGTAGCCCACCCACACAGACAACCAGGTCTGCCACCAGTTCAACCCCCCGGACTGGATGCCGGTGGCTGCAATTTGCCAGGTGTTGATGTTGAAGGAGTCTGCAACCCAGAAAAACACGTAGTTGTACCACTTCCACGTTCTTCTGTGCTCCTCGACAGGCCTCAAGTCAAAGTTATACAAGAACATCTGGGATGAGGTCAAGTTGCCCTTGGGTTGCACCTCGATGAACTTGACAAACCTGTGGAACCAGCCGTCCTCACGGACACTGACAACCTCGCCCTCAAGCAGGTCGCTCACTTCGTCGTACGAGGTCTTGGAAATCTTTTCTTTATTCGACATGTCGATCAGAAGTCTAATACCTGGAATGCCTGAGATGCTCCCCCATATATATATGTGTGGGTTATGGATAGTGGCATTGAATTACCCGATTGAGACATTTCTGCACAACCGTTATCTCGCTCGACTCCAAACCTTTGGAATCGGGAGTTATCTATTAGCCAATTTATTCTAGGTTATGAGCTCACGGAAAGGGCTTGGGACCTGTCTCGCTTGGGTATTTCCACCCACAGGTGCTGCTGGGGTCCCTGCTATCGGTATGGGCTGGTGGCCCGCCAGAGGGCACCGGCAGAGGCTCGACCATTCTGGCAGCAACCATGCCGGCATGACTGCAGCAACACGCTACTTTTGAGGAGAAGCCCGCAATGTAGGCTAGGGGCACAGCACAGTTGCTACTTTGGCCTTTTTGATGCTCACGCTTGCCTATTGTTTGCTTATTTTGTGGAGACTCGAGCTTGTCGTTTCTTCTTCATGTTATAAGGCATTTGCAAGAAACTTTAAATTGAAATCCGCAACCAGACACGCCGTAGTGTCGGGCTAGTGGAGGGTGTTGGGAGGCTTGACCATTTCAACGATTCGATAGTTGGATGCTGGCAGATTCCGTTGTTTTCTAGCCCAGACGCTTTGCTATTTCTTTTGTGGAGTGCGTCGGCGATCGACAGCTCAATTGCTGCAACGCCGTGGTACCAAGATTTGCCCAAGTTTCTTGTTGGAATTGTTCTTGAGCTCCTATAGGTAACCACGACGCTCCCCTCAATCCCCTCGCTCAAGATACAAGGGTCTCGAGACCAGCGATTTCCGGGCCTGTGCAGGTTGCGTGGAAACCATCACTGTGTTTCAAGTGTGAAGGGTGGATAAGTGGGTGGTTTGCCTAATTACGAGAAATGTGGTAAGGTAGCAGGTGGTGATGGGGGTGGTGGGCGGAGTTGGAGTGGTGTTGGCCGAAGTAGCAGTGGTGCTGGGTGGTGATTTGTGGGTCTGCTGGCTCCAACTGCGGAGTTCCATCACATCTGGTGGTGGCAGTACACCGCAGATCCAGCAAATTCCCTACACTACCCATCAAACAGTTAGTTTGGTACTCATAGAGGTGCTCTGATCAGTTGTGTAATCACTGCTGCTTCTAAACGCTCCTTATAGGTTAGATTTCTCTTGGCTGGGCCCGCTGGAATCGAGCATTCTCTGCATGATGCTTGACATTCCGATCACGATTGTGTCAGCCGCTCAAGTGGTACCACGTCGATTAAAGCTGGGCGACAAGTAGCTAATAATCAAGCAAATTTGAGCAAATCCTCCACATTCGTCCTCTATTTACGTCTTCTTTCTACGTCGTCTGTGAAACTGCACCCTAATCCTTTGATAACGGTCGTGTGTGAATAGGTTGGCCCACTCTATGAAGACCCATGGAAACACACAGACTATCACCTTTCAGAACTCCTCTTTTTAGTTACTCTCTTTCCTCCTCTTTCCACCTTCTCTGTTCCTCTTTGAGTGCAGCCTCATCCTTCGCTAACGGTCGTGTGTGCATAGGTTTGCCTTCTCTGTCAAGACCCTTGGAAAACACCCATATAGACTCTAAACTCTCCTAGTAGACACCCCAGGGCACAGCGGCGGCTAATGTTCCCAAAAGTGCAGTGTCGCCTACACTTTCTGTGGTGGCCGTTCTCCGGTGAAAGTCGCTCTTTCCGGTTGAAGCCCTGCCAAAGTCATTATCGCGAACTACCAAACCAACCATTTAAAACAGTGATGAGTAAAGCACGGAACAGAAATAGCCTTCTATCGGCGCCGAACCGATCGTCGTACACCAATTCAACCAAGGACGAGCTTCTCCAAATGAAATTCCAGATGGATAAGCCGGAAGTGCCCCTCTACCCGCTCAACGACGTGGACATGGAGGAGGTGCAGCGAGAGCCCACGTATCCCGACTTCAACCCGTGGAAGGACCTCGACAGCTTACCGGAGCCCCAGAGAAAGAGGGAGTACCTGCGAGTCAACAACCCGACTTTCCTCAACAAGGGCTACTTTGAAACGCCCGTTGTTCTGAACGAGTATTTCTCTGGCAGAAACTTGATTCAAGCGACCCTCTTTTCATCCACCGACAACTGCAACAGCGTCCTCAAGGAACTTCTGCTGCATCTCGAAAACGGCTACAAGACTCGTAATGAGGCCATCAACAAGATCAAGTTCCTGCTGAACAACTTTAAGTTGCCGCCCAGGGTCACCCTTACGGCCTCCAAGAAGGAGTCCTGGCTCAAGGATCTAGCCACTCCCAAGGTCCAATTCCTGAAAATTAGCGAGAGAATCCCCCATGGTATAAGAAATAAGGTGTTGATTGATTCTATTTGCTCCAAATCAGTGCCAATCAACAGGGCCTTGTGGTTCACAAAGTCCGTCTTGTATGGGGAGTTGGTGTCACTCAGAAGAAAGCACCAGCAGCGTCAAGACATAGAAAAGTTCGAGATGCATTGGCTACAGGAATGGTCCCAGCAAGTCAGCGACTACCTCTACAAGTTCGCCAGAGACTTTTCCCACATTTCGACCCAGGAGAAGAAGTCCGCCTTCATGACAAAGCTCAACTACTTGATTCAGTACATCCAGGCCTTGTACATAGAGAACTTATTGGACAAACCTTTCTTCCTTTCCATGGTGTTGAAGTTTTTAAAGGATGATTTACCATTTGTGGGCCAGCAGGAACTGCAGTCGTCTGCCGTGAGTATCAACTTTGGCCAGCGTTTGGTGGCCGTCACCATGATCAAGATCTTTTGGAAAGACTTCTTAAAAAGGGACTATTTGTGCAAGGAGATGAGTGAGTTGCTCCTTCTCAACCACCACTACATCAGCAAACAGACATTACCAGAACAACTCAAGCTGGACTTCCTCAAACTCATTTCAGACCATATCATCTATTTATTCAAGTACAACACAAACGTCTTCATCATACCGAACTATTGGATCATCACAAGCAAACCTTTATATCAGATCCTTGCACAGGAAGACGAAAAGTTGCGAAAGCACCTTGAGTTGATCAAGTACAGAAACGAGAGTTTGATGATGAACATGAAAGAACCATCGACCACATCGAACGACATCATATACGTGAACCGTCTGTCTGAAGACCTTCTTCAGGTGATCCAGAATTTGGACCAGTTGAAGCTTTCTATGGACTTCAAGTCGGAAAACTGGAGAATCAACCTCCGCTTGGTGATCTATTGGTGCATCACCACAAACCGCCTGCATTCGTCCGAAAGAGTCTTGATCACTTGCAATTCCCTCAACTCCAAGATCCCACCAAACTCTCCATTGTTTAGAGTCGAGTTTGAGAACGAGATCTTTGAGATTATCTGTGAGTTGGTGCTCAACCAAGATATCAACAAATACAACTTGTATGTTCTTATCAACGAGTTGTACCAATTAAAGGTCATTACTATTTCAACATACCTCAGAAAGCTTATAGCCTCGGGGATATTCTATCAAGATCAAAAGGATGTGGAAGTCCATTTGGAAATACTTGAAAACTTGCCAGTGTTGAACAACAAACAGGCAGATAGCATTTTGAAGAGGTGGAGACCTAATGGGTACAACTTTATACAAAGATTTGAGGAGGGTAAGGTGATATTGGCGACAGAAGTGTTAGAGCCTATCTTGAACAATGGTGAAAACTTAGACATTGCCTTTGTTGGCAAATTCAACGTTGGTCTCAAGTATTTATTGGTGAATTGGTTGACCACCGAGTTGAAAACAAGAATCAGCGAGTCTCCAAAACTTGTTCACTTCACACCTTTGAAGATCACCTCATTATACCAGTTTTATGCTGCCTGCGACAACTTGACTGTGTTTTTCACAGGTTTCATCAAGTTCTTGTTGAAGAATGACAGTGGGATGCTTATCTTCTACATGGACTCGTTGTACTTGATTGCCAAATTGGTTGTTAGACATTTCAAATTAATTGACAACGAAGTATTTTCCTTGATAGTGTCCAATTTTAAGGACTTGCAAGGACGGGAATACAACTACTTCAACTTCAATGGGTTGTGGAAGTTCATTGAGGAGAACGCAAAGGTGGAGGCAGACGGTGTTTCTACCATGCAATCAATGGACGAAGAGGTGGACGAACTTCTCTCGAGAGCTGGCTTGAGTATCGATTTCACTTCCCCTGACCTGTTGAAGGAAGCACTTCCAGAGATATTAGAAAAGGCCGGCGAACGTGAGAATGTGGACATCTTGAAGGTGTTGGTGAAGGCTCAACGGTTTTTGGATACCTTTAGTGACGAATTAGATCTGTATGTGTTGTTGAACCCTAACCCCATCCTAGTCAAGAGGTTGGTGTTGTACGAGATCATTCCAGTGCCAGACCTCCGAGAGCTTGTGTTGGATACCAACGATGAGTTGTTGCCCAATGAATCCCTCTTGTTGAGCTGTGTGATAGACGATTTCAAGCTCAACTTTCCATCGCAGTTTGCTGCCCTTATAATTGAACTTTCCAACAACCTGATAAACTCAGAGTTCATGTTAGCACATGAACAGCATGTTATGGAGTACTTTAGTGAGTTGATTACGCTGAACTCCAAGATCTTTATGGAAGAAGTTGTTGATAAACTCAGTGTTGAAGACAATATCAGGTTGTCAAATACCATTTTGAAAAAGAACGTCCAAACGATAGAAGACTTTGGTGAGTGTGCTGTGGGCGAGTTCAACTTTCAAGTGTACCAAATCTTGTTGAGGTTGATTGTTCATCGTCAACTAGCTAGTGCTGACCCCGTGGAAGTTCGCAAACAGCTTGCATGGTTGGTGGAAACTGCCATCAAAAACCTAAACTTTGAGTTCAAGCTCCGCAACAACTCATACTTTGGAGAGTTGTTCAACTTGATCAACTGGGAGTACAGGCTTATTGTTTTAGAGATTTTGGAAGACCTTTTCTTTGAGAAGTCTGTGTTTACAGATAAGATTACGATTGGCGGGATCAACTTGTTGCCCGTTTTGAACGACTTCTTCAAGAAATTCTCTGCTCTGAGTGTGTCCACTGTGGAGTCGAGCACTGGGTTCTACCTCAACATGACCAAGTTCCTTGTCAAGTTGAACCAGGCAGCGGCAGGTCCAGAAACGTTGGACAATACTAAGTTTGCCATTTCAGTGTACTTAAGAATTCTCATCATCCACAAGTCGTCGTTGATTCACAGGATTCTCGATATGGACACCGACCTCGACTTCATCAAGAGCTTGGTCACTCTCCTAAACTCGAGATACCTCACCGAAGAGAACGAAAAGTTGCGAATCTTGTTATACGACTTGTTGTTGTTGATGAGGGCCTCCATCACCGAGGAGTCCAACACCATACCCGAACAACAAGCCAGGCATGATTCGCCTAAGAAAGAGGAAGCCCACACACCTTCTTCGGTTGTGCTACCACTTCCTACCTCCATAGGCCAAGTGACCAGCGGTCAGATTGCAACTGTGTTCAACTTGACTGAGCCCAACCAGGAACACCAGTTTGACCTTGATGAGAAACTGGTGGAGTGTTGCATCATGTTGGAGGAGGATGAGTTGCAAAAAGGAGGAGATTTCCAGATTATCAACAACTCCGGCTTGGAGTTGGTGTCCAACAAGACAGATGTTGCTTCGTTCGGTATACTAGGAGGCAATACTACCACCAACCTGAATACCGCCGTGGTGAAGGAGTTCAAAATGAGAAGTTTCGAGATTTTAGAGGACGTTGGTGGTGGAGTCAACGACAGTTGCGTAAACTTGAGCTTGTTTGACGGGTACACCACAAGAGAGAACCCCAGGTAAGGTGTAAGGAGAGCTTTTTTGACATAAAATACAAACCTTACGTAAAGAATAGCGACAGAAGGCACATTGTCTCTCTGTTGACCTCCATTCAATTACTTCCACTGACGATACAATTAACGAACCAAGATTAGAACTGTAGCTTTCCTGTATCCTCTGAAGTTTCCATTTTAATATCAATTGCACACTTCATTATCAAAACATCTACGGAATATACCAATTGCTGCTGATTGGTGAATTCTGAATTGGCGAAAGGGCCTTCGGTAAGCTCCTCGTATAGAGCTTGTCGAGCTTCGAAGCATAAGCGAAGCAGCGACACAAAAGAAGCCCCAGGGGAATGGCCTCCTCCATTCATTGAAGTTCAAATACGATAATTGACCCTCCTTTCTTTATGAATCCCTTCCCAGAAGTGACTGCAAACCCAATCCGGTCCCAGAATTCTAGCGACATCGCCATCTCGTTTACCACACGGCTCTTCCCAACCACCACGGTAAGTTTTGTGGGGACATCTAAACAAAGAACCCAACAATACCAGCAGAAGATCGCTGCTACACACATAATAGAGACGCTCCTGTGTGGCCGTGGTAACAAAGAGGCCATGCCGTATGTTTCCGTACGTCACGGCAAGCTCTAGCGACAATGCTTGTGTATGCTCGAAAGTGTGCCTATCTTGCCTATGGAGCCGAAAATGGAAATCGCGGTTTTAATTTTGACAACACACTTGAACGACAACACCAGCGATGGGAAACGAGTACGAGCAGGTTGAAATCGTGGTATCCGATGGTGAAGAGGAGATGCACGAGCACCACACGCCACATGCGGTGCTGGTGGAGGAGTTTGGGCAAGGTTCGCCGGTGGAAGGCCGGCCGTACGACTTGCAACGGCTTGCCAGTGCCAACTTTCTGTCCGAGTCCATTGACCAACCATTCCAGCCGCTAACACCACACGGCAGCACCTACAGCCCGCTCCAGGCACCGTCCGTGGACCTGAGGCGGTTTCTGATGAATTCGTTGGGCAACTCGCCGGTTACCCAGCCGTCGGCGGCCGCACACGTCCGTGCCAACCTGTCCACCTCCAACCGCCCGTCACGGCCCAGGTCCGGCATTTTCACCATGGACTCCTCCAACTACGCTATTCTGGAGGACGGCAGTCCGATCCAGGCGGCACCTAAGCGTCGAAGCTACATTTTTGGCTCCAACGGCCAGCCCATCATCCCCCCTACCATCGGCCCTCCACAGAACATGGGGCCCCCATCCAGACTGACGTCTCCACAACGAAGAAACTACAGACTGAAATCGCCTGTCAGACGGTCCCAGTCACCCACCAAGATGGTGCTGCCCTTCAACTTCCAGTCCCAGGAGATTATGCAGCACTCCAGCAACTCGTCCTTGTCGGTCAAGCCAGCACACAGAAAAGGTCACAAGTACAAGCATTCGTCCGTGTCTATGAACTTATTCCAAGAGGCACCACCAGCCGTCAGCTTGACGTCCCAGCAGTTGGCCATTCCTGACCTGTACCCTATCCCGAACTTCTCGGAGTTGACGTCGTCCATGACTTCGGAGCAGAGAATACGACTTGCATGGTCTGTCTTCCACTTGATGCTTTCGTTGGCGGTGTTTGTGGTGGGGTTCAAGTTTAAGATCGGTGCCTTCTCGACGTTGGCACACTTGATCTTTTACGATTCCATCGGTCTCTGTGTGGTGGTGTTTGTCGACGTGATGTCCAACTTTGAGGTTTGGAACAACTCGTCGATTGCATACCCGTTCGGCTTAGGGCGTCTCCATGTGCTCGTGGGTTTTGCTCTTGGAGCGCTGTTGGTGATGGTGGGCTTTGATTTGGTCAGCCACTTTGTCGAGGAGTTCATCATCACCATGGTGGTGGCAGCCGACCACGAGTCCCACGCCCATGAAAACGAGCACCAATCCCACCACATCCACTCCTCGGCCAGTGCATCCGTCGAAAACATATTCCTCTACGAGTTTATGCTTATTGTCACGATTCAGACCACCTTAGGCAGCTCTCTCTATTCGCTTGCCTACACGAAGATCAGCGCCATGCTCTCCAAAAAAACAGAAACCAAAGCAACTCCTTCGCCAGTGGGAATATTGGAAGAGTACGAAAAGTCGTCTACTGTTGATAATATCTCAAAGGTCACCAACATCCTCACCAAGAACCCATCGCATTTGCTCACCCTCTGCTATTCGTTGTACTTGATGGTGTTCCCGGCACTACCACTAGCAACAGAAACAGAGGTGGACATCAACGAGGTGATCTCGCTCATAGTTGCATTGTTGCTTTGCCATACGGGTTGGAAGTTGGTCAAGCAGTTGGGCGGAATCCTTCTCTGCTCGTACCCCAAGTCCGATTTTGACTACCACGTCCTCAAGACCAGAATTACAGATAGAATTGCCAATCTCGACTTCTTCAGACACTCATATCTGATCCAGAACCTTTACATCACCAAATTCAACAACGAGTTGTATGTGGTGGGTATTCTGATGAGCATGAGAGGTGCATCCATGGACGAAGAGTCGAGGTTGTTGTTTGAGGTGAATAGAGTGGTGAAAAGTGAGATTGCAGAGAGAGAAGGACCAGAAAACAAGGTTGAAATTACCATCGATGTGGATAGAGTTTAATGGGAGTGAAGGTTGCTCACAAGAGAGCTATCTTTGAGTCACTCTATTTAGAAGAGCTTCCTTTCAGAGGTTGCCCACATAGGACATATGATACGACGATTATGATTATCTTAATGTAGGGATTGTCAGAGCGCAAATCACCGCCCTAGAGCTATGCGCTTGAGGAGACGTTCGAGCTTCAATTTGAAACACGAGGGCGGTAGTAGCATCTCTTGCAATCACAAGATCTCTTCAAATGAGATCTACTTTAGTGGTTTTCTTTTTAAAGATTGCACTAGCAGCGTATTCTATTACGAAACAACCCTTCTTCTTCATACAAAAAGTTACTAAAGTCTCCCTTTTGGAAAGCACTCAAAAGTACTTAGTACGTCTCCCTTGTAAAGAGCGTTTCGTGTGGAAATGTACTTTTAATCAAAACCGTAGACCATGAAGCATAAAATTCAGCCCCACCAGAATCGGTATACCTTGTTTGGTGTACTTCTTACTGACCACTACTACCACAACAGTCTCCCAAACTCATTTACGAAGGTTAGCCGTGCATCGTAGTTTAGCGAGGATTCATATTTTAACATGGTGTCCCAATTAGGCATTTCAAAAAAATGACTCAACCGCGATGTGAAATCTTTTTCCAGCTCCGCCAATAATTTAACAACCATTATCAGGAAACATGCTTAGAGCCAGATTCTACTCGACTATTAAGAAAGTGGCCGATGCCGGGCCAGATTCCAAGACCGGCAAGTTTGTCTCCAGTGTCAGCAAGCCATTTACCGTCACCACATACGCCAAGCCCAACCTTGTGATAACCAGAGGAGAGGGATCCTACTTGTACGATTTGGAAGGCAGAAAGTACGTTGACTTCACTTCTGGGATCGCAGTGACCAGCTTGGGCCACAGCAACCCGCAGATCACCGAGATCATCTCCAAGCAGGCCGGTGACTTGATCCACTGCTCCAACCTCTACTACAACGAGCCTGCTGGGGACTTGGCCAACAAGTTGGTTGAGGCCACCATAAACAGCGGGGGCATGGTGGACGCTTCGAGAGTGTTCTTGTGCAACTCCGGTACTGAGGCCAACGAGGCTGCCATCAAGTTTGCCAGAAAGTACGGTAAGACGGTTGGCGGCGCCGCCAAGCACGAGATCATCTCCTTCAACAACTCGTTCCATGGTAGAACCTTGGGTGCTTTGAGTATTACCACCAACCCCAAGTACCAGGAGCCATTTGCGCCCTTGATCCCAGGCACCAAGTCTGCCACCACCAACGACATTGCTAGTGTTGAGGCCGTGTTGAGCAAGGAGAAGACATGTGCCGTTTTCATTGAGCCTGTCCAAGGTGAAGGAGGAGTGATTGCTATCGACGAGCTGTTCCTCATTGCCTTGAAGGAGTTGTGTGACAAGAACGACGTTTTGTTGATCTACGACGAAATTCAGTGTGGTCTTGGAAGAACCGGTAAGTTCTGGGCACACAGCTTCTTGCCAGCCAAGGCCCACCCAGACATCTTTACTTCTGCTAAGGCTTTGGGCAATGGGTTCCCTATTGCTGCCACCATCATTAACGAGAAGGTGGAGCTGGCCTTGGCCACCGGTGACCACGGTACCACCTACGGTGGTAACCCATTGGGATCCAAGATCGCAAGCTACATTGTGGACACCATTGGCGAGCCTTCCTTCTTGGACACCGTCAACGAGAGAGCCAGCTTTTTGAACACGAAGTTGCAAGACATTGTCAGCAAGTACCCAGAACACGTCGAATCTGTCAGAGGTAAGGGTTTGCTTGTGGGATTGAAGGTGGTCGACAGCGTTCCTGTGGGGGACATTGTCAACAAGGCTAGAGAGTACGGGTTGCTTGTTATAACTGCCGGGGAAAACGTTGTCAGAATCGTGCCAGCATTGACCATCAGCCAAGAAACCATCGAGGAGGGTGTGGAGATCTTGGAAAAGGCCTTGAAGGAGGTTCTCGAAGAGAGAAAGTGAGGAAAGTGCTAGTGTGCGTCATGTTGATGGAAATGTTAGAAACGCTTCGTCAGTCTGGTGCCGGTGAATTGGTTGCAAAAGATAGAAAGAAAGACTTAGTTGAACCAAAATGGATAGGTAGAGTGAAAGGAATAGATTGTATGTGATAAAGTGTAGACCTCTGGGGTCCTGTTCCTTGGAGTGACAGGACAATGGCAACTCTAAAAGGAGCAACAGATAAGAGAATATGATTGTTTTTGGTGTTCTTCGGAACCATCTATTGGTTTGAAGCAAACCAGGTGCCCAAGATTTACTGCTACCCAACTAGATACCTGTTGTTGGTGCAAATAATACAGACTATCAGTCTCTATTACAGTGCCTACCATCCTACTCACTCTCGGTACCCACCATCCTACTCACTCTCAGTACCCACCACCCTCCTCACTCTCAGTACCCATCACCCTCCTCACTCTCAGTGCCCACCACTTTACAGTTTCAGCGCCAATTACTCTTCGCTGGCTCTAACAGCTAAACGTGGGTTTGATAGGCACCACCATTCCCTTTCATAAACAATCTAACAAAGTTTTATCACCACAGAAAGTTCCCTGTTAGTCTCCTTACCCTCATAAACCCCTCAAAACCCTCTCTGGTCCTTTTCTGGTCCCCTTCTGTCCTCTTCTGGACCCTGGTGCCCAAAACAATAACAATGGTGGGCCGTCCGGGACACAAGTCCGTTGCGGCGACGGAGCGTTCCAGAGAGCCGACCAGAAGATCGGCCACCCCCTGGACCCTCCATTAGCACCACGGCCGGGTGCTCAGAGACAAAGATGCAGCGGATCTGGCCCGTCGGGAGTTTGTTAGGGTCGCCTCACTATCTTATCATTGACTTAGCCGATCGATAGGAAGCCGCGATGAAAAAAATGTAAAAGTAACAACCACGGTGGATCACTGGTATGACAGTACCCTTCAGTATTCCGAGTACGGACCTCGACTACTGCCTTGAGCAGTTGCTAGAGCACAAGCCGCCCAAGATCCTACCCCCGGAAACGATTGAACAGCTCTGCCACACGTTGAAAAGCCAGCTCTTGTCGGTGCCCAACATTATCCCATTGCAGACGCCAATCTCTGTGGTGGGCGACATCCACGGGCAGTATCACGACCTACTCGAGATCTTCAAGATCGGGGGCGAGCCGCCCAACACAAACTACCTCTTTTTGGGCGACTTTGTGGACCGAGGCTACTACCTGGTGGAGACCATCACATTATTAATCGTTTTGAAGTTGAGGTACCCCAACCGTATCCTGTTGATTCGGGGCAACCACGAGTCCCGTACCATCACCACCAACTACGGTTTCTACTCGGAGATCTTAAACAAGTACCAGGGCTGCTCCAAGGTGTGGCTTTACATCACGGACTTGTTCGACTACCTCCCGTTGGGGGCCACCATCGACAGCAAGATCTTGTGTGTGCACGGGGGTTTGTCGCCGCTGTGTCAACAGCTCGACCAGATCCGGGTTTTGGACCGTTTCAAGGAGATCCCCCACGACGGCATCATGGCCGACTTGGTCTGGTCCGACCCCGACGCCGACATTATGGACTTCAAGCTCTCCCCGAGAGGTGCCGGGTACCTTTTTGGGCTCGACGTTATCAACAAGTTCTTTAGAGACAACAACCTATACCAGCTCATCAGAGCCCACCAGTTGTGCCAGGAAGGCTACACCACCAACTGGAACGGCAAGTGCATGACCGTGTGGTCGGCCCCCAACTACTGCTACAGGTGCGGCAACAAGGCCCTGATTCTAGAGATATTCGACTCGGCATTCACAGACAAGGACGGCGGCCTGTATGGCCAGCGCTTCAACGTGTTCGAGGCCTCGCCGGAAAACGACGAAGACACCATTCAAGGCAAGGGCGTAAACGGAAACGACGCCGTCAAGAGCGACTTCTTTGGCCTGTTCTTCAACGAGAAGCCCAAGAAGCACATCGAGTACTTTTTGTGAGCTAAAAGGCGTCCGTGTATTCTGATGAGTTATGATGGCATGATGGCATGTACTATATGTATAATAGAGCAAGTTAGACTTGGTAATATATGTTACGAGAAGGTGGTGTAGACTGTTTTGAGAGTGCAGTGTGTTTATTTTGGCAAATTCCTCTTTTACCCCTAATTGCTTCGCTATTGCTCCCATTTTCTCCTCTAATACTCCCAGTTACTCCTCTGGTGCTCCCAGTCACCCTATAGTTTGTTTTGTTTGAGGAAAGCACCCTCTAGACTCCAGCATTCGACTTCGTTTATTTCGCAGCCATTGATGCAAACATTGCTGCAACGCTTCGGATGCAGCACAACCGAATGCAACAAAGACATCACAAACCACACTCATTCAAACTATAAAGGTAGTACTAGTATGTCTGCTACAATGTCTTTAAACTCGTACCCTGTCAACTATATCAGCTATATCAACTTGGTACTTGCTCCCGCCCAATGGGAATTGGTGCAAAATCGGTGCAAAATCACCCACACGCTGACGCTACATCTAGGCACACTCCTGGCTTTACTAATGAATAAACACATTGACACCATTCCGTACGTTCATGGTCAAGTGGACGTCAACCAAAAGGTCATCTTCCTTGGAAATACCCTCAATATGGCTGAATGTCTGGAGTAATCTCACCAAGGTGTAGGTTGCGGTGATGATTGCAAACTGCTGTCCAACACAGATACGAGGCCCACCGTTGAAAGGAAGGTAGTCCCAGCCTACCAGTTTAAGCTTCGATTCGAGCCACCTCTCTGGTCTGAACTCGTCGGCGTCCTTGCCGTACACGGCCGTGTCTCTGTGCATGCACCACACCGAGTATATAACGTTCTGGTTCTTCTTGATCAAGATGGGTGCCTTACCGTCGGGTCCTCCTCCTCTGGGCAACGTCGTGTCCTTGTAGGCCCTGCGGCTGTTCTTGGGGACAATGGGGTACAACCTCAACACCTCGTTGAGGAAGGCCTTGGTGTACTCCAATCTCTTCAACGACTCAAAGGTGATGGCGTCAAAGTCCACATCGTCGCCTTCTCCGTACGCAGCAACTATCTCTTCTCTCATCTTTTTGAGGATCCGTGGGTTTTTGGACAACTCCACTATGGCAAACGACAAGGTGCCTGCCGTGGTGTCTCTTCCTGCAATCAAAATATGAAGAAGCTGGTTACGGATAAGCACTGGGTCCTGCGTTTGCAATGCCAATTCATACGAGAAGGTGTAGGACTCCTTATTCCTTTTGATCAACTCGTCACGGGGCAAACTAAGAGCTTCATCGACATACAAGTCCGAAAACCGCTTGACCTTGGCCACATTCTCCTGGTACTCTTTCGAGTTCATCAACCAGTAGAACTCCTGAAGAAGCACTCTTCTCAGGTTGTAGCCCTGGCAGAAGTCAAAAGCGTCCATAAAGTCTCTCTTGATTTGCTCGACTGGAGTGAGGAGCTCTGCTGGTTTCTGGTCGTCCAAGGTTCCCACAGAGGTGCCAAACAAGAACTCGGTCGAGTTGTCCAAGGTCAACATCATCAACAACTTTTGGATGTCGAACCGTTTGCCAGCGTGGCTCTTGATGTGCTTGAACAAGCTCTGGAGGTGGGACTCGAGAGCAGGAAGCTGGACGATGCGGTCTCTCTGGAACTGGGGCCTCAACAAGGCCCTCGAGTGCTTCCATATTTCGCCGTCGGTGGTGAAGATGCCGTCGCCGACAAAGTCATAGAACAACTTGCGGCGGAATCCCAAGTAGAAGTCCTCGAACTGGGTCGAGAGCAACGCCTTGACGTTCTCCGAGTCGTGGGTCTGCACCACCTCGATCCCCATGATTTTGGTCTTGAAAGTCTTACATTCGGGGTGGTCAACATCAAAGAAGCGGGATTGGAAGTACGGCATGATCCGTCCTTCCTTGTTGGCCATGATCATGTTCTTGTATGCCTTGATCCCGCCAGTGCCGTCCGAGAGGTAGTTCAAGACGGGCTGGGCGCCTAGTTTCTTGGACAAACGGGCATTGGCTATTCTCCGGATTATCAATACCAAAGCCCAGGCTCCTGCAACGTAGAGCAACACAATCATCGTCAAAGTGCTACTTTAAGAGTGCCTAGTTATACAGCAATTCTATGGTGCTGATGTGGTACTTATACCTCCACGCTCCGCCGCAAAACCCAAGTATGAACACAGGCACGGCTTTCCCCTCATCACTAAAACTGGCTAATTCAGGGTTATGCGAGCCCAATCCTCGTACCCTGGCCGCCCCAAACAATGGACAATGTGAACGTTCCATTGCTTATTCAGGCTCCATGTGATGTTTTCCCCTCCACTGGCAAATTAAGCTTCAAGGAGATAAGGCGTGGGGGGTTTACTAAGTCCGCGATGCCAAAGCTTTCGCTGGTCGTCAGAGCTCAGCCTGAAGTCCCCGCTTCCACGAAACTGCTCAGAAGTACACAACCAAGCCAAAGTACACCACTCAGGTGACGTACTTCATCTTGGCATTGCCCAGATCGACTCAACGGCAATTCCTTCCATGCAGCCAAAAGAAGTGGTGGGTGGGCTTTTCATGTACAGGCGTGGAGCCGCTGCACCGAAGCCTTTGTTGGCGAATCATCTCGCAAGGCTCAAGCGTGGCTATGTACACCCTTTCCCAAAGTGACCAGTTGATTGTACGGTACTGCCTGATAACTACAATGGAGGAAGATGGTGGTGAAACGAAGGAGAGGGGAGCGGCTGAGTGGCAACAGGTCGCCTTTCAACGGGGGCGTCCAGACGGTGTAGGCAGGGATATGCGGCGTGGAAGATACACTGGGTGTATACTTCTGTTCAGTAGTTTAACGAAGGAGGTCAACTGGTGGTACGCAGTTCACTAGGAAATCGTCCTGGAAGTTAGTGGAATCTTCAAGAGATTTGGTATCTTTCAGATATGAAGCTGTAACTCTGATATGAAGCAGTAACTCTGATTCGAGAGCTACAGATAAGCTGCAAAACGCAGAGCGTATCTAGACGCCTGTAATCAAGTAGAAACTGCACTTTGTGATTGAACGATATCATTATGCAAAGCACACCCGCTTATTGTTGCAAACAATAGAACGAGATAGATCGTTGTGGAATGGAACGTTGTAGAAGAGCCTACCCCAGTTTTCAGCTTGTAGGATCCTGTGATAGTCGAAACTGCAGGTGGCACTTGCCAGCGAAACTGTGGTTTTGAAGGGCATATGGTGGATTTAAAAGGCGAAATATGAGTAACATCGAGATAGAGGGAGATATGTAGTTGGAACGTACTGATAAGCCAGTTGCATGGTTCTTTTGGCTGCTAATGTAACGGTCTCATAAGCCTCCACAACAAGTTGTTCCATTTCGCAGCCATTTCTCCTGGAGCAACGTGTGCCAGCATATCTTCGGCGGCACACATTGGGCAGCACTCACAAGGCAACACAGATCATAAGGGCGGCTCATAGTGTAAGTGGGGACCTTTCTAGTTGTTCCACCACATCCCTACCGGTAATTCAAATCATATTCTCTAACAAACCACTTACAAACAAAGTAGCACCTTGTGGAGCAGCGGGTTCTCTTGTAGCCCTCCCAGGGCAACTCAAGAGACCCTGCACAGAGTCATGTTCGTAGGAGGATGTCAAACTGCCGGGAGACCCCACCTTGCATTTTCCAACGTCCCAGCAAGCGCAATCTCTTCTCGTGCATCAGACCCGGCCAAGAAACCCTGTTGTGGATCAGGCCACGCTGCAGAAGCTGCGGAAATAGGGTTCAGGGACCACCGAAAGCCAAGCATTTTGGACCTGCCAAAGCGTCGATCCCGGGTGAAATGAAATTGATTTTTGTACCATGGAGACAGGTTCTCCATGTCCGAAACCGAGACACAGAAACAAACATCGGGACACCACAGTCCACTCCAGACGGCAGAGAGTGCTGCAAATCTGGCACTTTCTCGAGATTAAGTCACCTCCGGCCCTTTCTGTGGACGGTTCCGGCAGCGAAGTGGCTCCGTGGTTGTTCCGTGGAGGTGGTTTGTATTTCCGCTCACGATAACATGTATGGCACTGCCAGAGCAGGCAGCATGATGTCAGGCACTAGGAGCACGCCAAAACCAGCGGCGACGGGGTCAAGAGCAAGGGCACTGCTATCTCGACGCATAGCGATGGGCTTGGTACGGCATTCGTGGACGCTGGGGGCCAGCTTCGGGAAGCTGCTCGGGGCCCCCGCCAAAAATAGCAACCCAGGTCGCAAAGAGTTCACAACGACTTCTTTGCGTTACAACCAGGACGTCTTGAATGGGACGACATGACAATGACGCACGGAGCCGTGGAGCACGTCCAATTACGGGACCGCCCACAAAGAGCAGTGTTTCTACAGCACCTCGAGGTCGGGTTCTTGCTTCAGCTCGACTATATACAGTGGGTTACGCAGCAACCGATCCGGATGCAACATGCTGGCGGATGCAACCTGGATATGGCGACGCTATTAGCCATGGCACAGCACCGTCGCCAGGCCGGTGGCATGGCTATTTTTCTGTCTCTGGTGCCTCCGTGTTTGCGGTCTTCCATGCCTAGCAACTCCTCAACCAGCACAAGACATTCCTCGAGCGACACTGCGAGGCCCGTTGTCGCTTGCTCCCCTCACACAGCACCCACTCTCTGACTGTGTTGGGCATACACACACACTGACTCCAGTGGGGCCATAAGGGCACCCCTGTGCCTGCTCAGCCGTAGTACAACTCAAAGTTGAAGCCGTCGTGGACCTCGTAGTCGCCCAAGCTGATGTGGTCCTTAAACACCTTGTAGCCCTTCTTCAATATCAACTTGTCTGGGGCCGTGCCCAACTGCAAGGCTAGCATCTTCTTCAAGTCACCAATGGTGTCATCCTCCAAACACTTGACCTTGATCTTCTTTCCGAGTCTGTCGTTAGCCTGAATTTCGATCATCACTACCCGCCCGGTGGTCAAGCTGTTACGTAGTGAAGGTTGTACCCGCCTTTTTTTAACAAAGAGAAAAAAAAATGAGGAGACAAACAAAATCCATATAACTTAGTAACATGGCAGCAGGTTCTAGTCAAGCCAATTCCGGAGGACTGCAACAGGGCCATGGCATAATGCACGGCCATGGAACGGTCCCCCGTCGACCATCCTTGTTGAGAAACCAGTCAAGCACCGGCAACCAGACGCCCCGCCGACCCCCCACCACCAGTCCAGGCAATGGGAGCCCGACCTCCAATGTGTCGCCCACCAGCTCGCTCAAAAATGGAACTAGCAGTACCAACTCCTCCCAGCATCATCCACCCAGCTCCACTTCTTCTGCAGGCAGTAACCCCCCACCCTCCGCCACAAACATGAACCGCTCCCGGTCGCGTCTGATGATTCAGACCTTGTCCCACAACTTGCAAAACCACCACAACAACTCGTCCTACTTGGCGCAGGAAAAGGCATATATCAAAAAGTTGAGAAACCAATTGGTGGACGACTACTACACCAAGGGAATCAGCGGTGTGGGCGAGGAAAAACGGGGCGGAGAGAGCGGAGACGAGGAGGAGGAGTCGGAGGCCAAGGAGGACTTCCAGTCCTCAATGTTGGCCAAATGGACGACGACAAGTACCAAATTGACTTCTCCATGCTGTACAAGGACGACTTCAACTACCACAACCTGCAGAATGGCTCCGGCCCCGTCAACATCACAAACAAGAGTCTCCACTTGAGAAAAGGCGACACAGACGACCCCGCCGTCATCGAGCGTTTGGAATGGCAAGCCATGTTGACCTCGGTGCTCACGGGGGACGTTGTCAGAGCCGAAAAAACTAGAATCAACGACCACTCCAACCCAGAGAACGTCCAGGAGTCCCTCTTGCACGCTACATACAAGGAAAACTTGTGGTACGGTATCCGTGCTAAAATATTAGGAAGAACAGAGGAAGACCAGAGGAGAATCATATCTTACCGTCGAGCTATTGTTGACCAGCTTTTGGAAGACATATCCAAGTTTGAGGTATCCTACGAAGATTCGATTAACAATCCTCCGAGACTACAAGTTGTAAATATTATAGACAGATATGAAAAGGCCTGTGCCTTGTGGAGAACCATGGAAGACATGAAAAATGCAAAACCAATCTGCCGAGAGCCAGAGTTCCAACAAAAGGTGGATGCTTTGAACGCTTGGTTGTCCATCACAGATGCTATTGCCAGAGAAAGAAAGTCCCTTCAAGTGTGGATTGGAAATGACGAATTAGACATCACCAAGGGAAGCACAGACCCCACCCCTCCATCCTCCGCAGACTCCTCCAAGTCAAGCTCCAAGGTTCTGACCCCAAACAATATGAAAAAATTCTTCAATGAAGATAATAAGTCCCTTGCAGAAAGATTGATGAAGGAAAAGGGTGTGCAAAACATCTTTAGAAAGCGTATCTTCATTCCAATAGTACCTTGGATGATCAAGTCGAAAGAAACCTACCTCAAATTGGGCACGGTTTTCGAAACCATGAAATTGCCTGATTATATCCACGACTTGATTCACATCTGTGTCATACCGATGAAATTGATCAAGGAGATCATCAACGTCAGATTGTCGTATGCTATGAAATTGCAGAACCCAACTTTGATGATGATTGATCAAATGATTGACGATTTCAAGTCTTACATTACTATTGCATTGGAAGTCAAGTCGGGGATTAGAGAATATTGTAAGACCGACGATGCCAAAACCTGGATCATTGGCGATTTATTCGAAAGCGAGATCCAAGGTTTTGATCAAGTTGTGGTCAGGTCCGTCAGATACTTTCTTATCTTGTTGAATAAGAAGTTATTGGACAGTTCGAAATCACCATTGACTTTTAGAACGTTTAAAGAACCAGAAGAGTTGGAGGGCACTTGGAACTACTTGAAGTGGGTCGGGAATTTCATTGAAGGTGGTTCCGTGGTGATTGCGGAGGAGATCTCGTTGTTGGCGCTGAAGTTGATCCACAGATCTTTGGCCTACTACAATAACCAAATCAGAAACCCTCAAGTCACAAACTCGTTATCTGAGTTGATCAGATGGTATTCTACTACCACAGAAAACTTTGGGCAATTACGTCGTAAATTGTCGAGATTTAGTGGTGAGATATCCAAGGATTTCACGAATTCTCTTGTGTTTGAAATACCTTCCAACCCCACCAATAAAACCAAGAACCTCCTTGAGGTGTTGAGAGCTACAAATCACTTTTTGGTTTTCACTGGTACTGTCGAGAACCAAGGTACCTACTTCTTTGCAAGCGCAGAGTTGATGGGCAACGAGCAAGAGATCAGAAACATCATTAACGGGACATACGTCGGGCAAGATCCTAACGAAGCCAACTTTAGGTTCTCGGAATTCTTGAGATTGTTGCAAATCCAAGAACAACAGGAAGAGAGCTACGTCGAACCAGACCTGCCTTTGGTCAATGACCCAGATCCATCGTACTATTCGTACATTTTAGCATTGTGTCCTCCCAAGCCGATTGTTTGGGAAGGTAACGTGGTTAACTTGGACATGGACGAGGTTCCCATCACTGACGTCAAGGTTGGTCAAATGTTGCTTATCACGAAATTACCATACTACAGAATCCACCACGTCAAGGAAAAGTTTTTGAACGTTGTGGGTGAAATAGTCATGGCCAATGGTTTGCTAAAGCCCATAGAACAGAGATGTTCGCTAGCCAAGGTTCACACTGAACTTACCAAGATTCACCGAAATTTTTACAAGATGATTATGGTTGTTTTGGACTCGGTGAAGATTGTAAAAGACAAGTGTAAAGACATAGCAACTGAGGGAGGCTACCAAGGATTGGTCAACACTTACTACAGTTATGCCAGGGACTTTGGAAAGAACTCCATCAAGCTGTTGGAACCCTCAAGGAAGTCTGGGGTTATCATGAAGCTCATTCAGTTGTCTATTGACTGGGTCAGTTTCATCTGTGACGACTGTATTCCTACGGACCGTAAGACCTTCAGGTGGTGTGTTCTTGCACTTGAGTTTGCCATGGACATGACCAGAGGGTTCAATGTGTTGGTTTTAAGCGACGAGCAGTTTGACGAGTTGAAGATCAAGGTTGCCCGGTGTATGTCGTTACTTATTTCGCATTTTGACATTATGGGTACCCGTTCGAGTGAGATTGAAAGAAACAAGGTGTTGAAGTGGTCGGCGCAAAGACAGCAGAGAATCGAGAACTCCCAAGACGACGACGATATCTTGAATGTCTACAACGAAGAAACCATGAGACGGATCAATGAGGTGGAGCAAGTGCGGATGGGATTGCAAGAGCAATTGCTGTCTGTGGGTAGGGTTTTGGACGTGACGGACCTGGAGTACCAATACGTGACGCTTCTTGCGTCTTCCTTCTCGAGTGTTGCAATCCGTTGGCAAAAGGGCCGCTTTATTGGAGCCGGTACCTTTGGGCATGTGTTTGCAGCAGTTAACTTGGACACAGGAGGGGTTATGGCTGTCAAGGAGATCCGTTTCCACGATAGCCAGTCCATCAAGAACTTGGTTTCGCTGATCAAAGACGAGATGACGGTGTTGGAGATGTTGAACCACCCCAACGTTGTGCAGTACTTTGGTGTCGAGGTGCACAGAGACAAGGTGTACATCTTTATGGAGTTCTGTGAAGGCGGGTCGCTTTCGGGCTTGTTGACCCACGGGCGGATTGAGGACGAGATGGTGATCCAGTTGTACACGTTGCAGATGATCGAGGGGTTGGCATACTTGCACCAGTCTGGCGTTGTCCACAGAGACATCAAGCCCGAAAACATCTTGCTTGACCACAACGGAGTGATCAAGTTTGTTGACTTTGGTGCCGCCAAGGTGATCGCCACTAGTGGCAGGACGCGTGCCGGGTCCGGGACCCGCCAGCCCAACAACCAGAACAACCTCAACTCCATGACCGGGACGCCAATGTACATGTCGCCCGAGATCATCACAGGTGCCTCCACCGACAAGAGCGGTGTTGTTGACATCTGGTCGCTTGGGTGCTGTGTTTTGGAAATGGCCACTGGTAGAAGACCTTGGGCCAACTTGGACAACGAGTGGGCCATCATGTACCACATTGCGGCCGGCCACAAACCCCAACTCCCCAACGAGGACCAGTTGAGCGAAGCTGGCCGCAAGTTCTTGGCCAGATGCTTGGAGCACGACCCCAAAAAGAGACCCAGCGCCGTCGAGCTTTTGAACGACCCGTGGATTGTGGCAATCAGGCAGATGGCCTTTGGTTCCAGCGAGAGCTCCAGCACGCCGTCCAGTGAGATGGGTCTGGAAGACTCTCCGGGTGGTTTGTAAACGGGATGTCTGGGTCTTCTGTGTACTAGTGAACTACATCTGGAACCATCTGTGGGCATGTTCTGTGGGCATATTCTGTGGGAATATTCCGTGGAGTCCTCCTTTTAACTCTTCTGCAGTTCCCACCAACTTGCCATTGCTACACACTGTTTGCATTATCCTCTATTACCTATGTACAGTTAAATATATTTATCAAAGTAACCCTTAATCTTGCTGACCACGTCGCCCTTGATGGTGAGAATCCCGGCGTGGGTGTTTGCGGAGATCTGTAGACTCTTGTTGACGGAGAGCAAGTCGTTTCTGAGGGCCAACACGTCCCCCTGGACTCTCTTTATTTCGGTGGTGATCTTGGTGTTTTGGACCTTCAAGTAGACTGGCCAGTACTGTGACTTGGTCTTGGCAATGTAGTAGTTGTTCTTGCCAAATCCGTTGTTGGGCAACTCGGTGTGTGACACAGACTGCAACGAGGGGATCTCGTATGGCTTGACAAGCGAGCCCGCCTGTTTGCTGGATCTGATGATGGAAGCTCTCATGGTTGAAGAGAAAATTTTGAATCGTGGGATTTAAGTCGGAAAACTGCGACATCAAAATGGAGTGGGGGAGCAAAGTGGAGGCAGAGAGAGGTGGGAGAGATGGGGCAGGGAAAAGCCAAAAAAAAAAGTGTGTGGTGGTGATGGTAGTGGTATCTAGGGGGCGGTGAGTCTTTATACAGGTCCATTAATGCTATGATGTTGGTTTTACTGGCAAAAGAGAGAACATATGCTGTCTTGGTCGGAAAAGTGTTTAGGTTGCCAGTTTTTTGGCTGCGACTTTTCTGTTGCAACATGCCATGGGAGCATATCCGGAGGCCAATTGCCAGGAGAGAGGACAGAGATGGTATCCAGGAGATATGGCTACAACATTTTGATGCTAATTGACGTTGACAGAGACTACGTGTCAGAAGACGGAGATGGCAGAGCTAGCCATTTCGTTAGGGCTACGACATCTATGTTGCAATAGAACAAGGACCACTTGCCAAGAGGGAGGAAAGAGCATAAAGACCAGAAAGTGCTTAAAAGTGCTAAGATGGCCCTTATTCGTGTGACTTGCCCAAGTTTAGATGTCTCTGTTAGCTTCTGGTTTTCCATTTTTAAACTAACCGCATTGTTTTGGCTGCGAATTGTGTCATCCTTGTTATAAGTCGTTCCTTCGGTTTCATTCTAACTTTTGATTCCAGTCGTCTATTGAAATCATTTTAAATCCTAAACCCTCATCCCTGTCCATTGACACACTGCCCTCTCACCCTACACATCTCTATCAAGATTTCATTTCCAACCTATACAAACCTAAACTACACACCTCTATCAAGATTCCATTTCCTATAAACCTGTACAAACCTAATTACACACCAATCGAATCCGCAATGGAATGGTCCACAGCTAGCTCAGTAGGTGTTCCATTGGCATCAACCACACAGTGGCCATGCAGCTTCATGTGCTTTGTGTAGGCGGGCTTCTTGTCAAACTCCTCTCCACAAATGTCACACTTGTGCACCTTCAAGTGGATTCTCATGTGCTTGGTCAAGTTGGAGCTCTCGCTGAACCTCTTGTTGCAGCCAGGCCACTTGCACTGTAACGGCTTCTCGCCCGTGTGCACTCTGTTGTGGATGGACAAGGAGGAGGATGTTGTAAACTTCTTGCCGCAAACACTGCACTCAAAGGGCTTTTCGCCCAGATGGATGCGCAAGTGCTGTTTGAGCATCAGCTCGACCGCAAACGTCAGGCCACAGATCTCACACCGACACGGTTTGTAGTTTGTGTGGATGTGGATGTGTCTCAAGAGCTTTTGTCTCTGGTTGAAGACCTTTCCGTTGTGTCTGTCGCAGCCCACCCACTCACAGTTGTAGAGGGACTTGCCGGAGCCAATGTGGTCGTTGCACAAGTGGTCCTGCAAGTCACCTGCCGACCCGTGCTGCTTGTTGCAGGTGATCGGGTTGTTGTTTTCGTCGACACCCACCTGCCACAAGCACATAAATGTGGGGTCTGTCTCTTTCTGTGTGGTCTTCCTCTTGGGTATGATTTTGACCAGGGTGATGTTGAGGTTGCTTTCAAAGCCTTTATTGGCTGGTTGCTGGAGTGCCTCATAGAAGTGGGAGTGGTTGTGCATGTGGTGCAAGTGGGAGTGGTCGTGGGTGCCGTGCAAATGGGAGTGGTCGTGGGTGCTGTGCAAGTGGGAGTGGTCGTGCTCGTGGGGATGCACGTCAAAGTGTGTGTGTGGGTGGAAATCGACTAGCAGCATGTCGGTGGGTGCCTGCTGCACCTCGTACGGAGACAGAATACTGGACTTGCCGGTCGACAACGGCGTCAAGGCCGACTGGCTCGAGAGCGACGGGACCTTGCCGAGTACGCTGGGGCCGCCAATATCGTGCCTGTGCTCCTGGACGTGGTTGAGCAAGAGACTCAAGTCCTGGTTCTGGTAGTTGCACTCGCTCCACTCACACTGGTACGAGTTTGTCTTGGAGTCCGGGGTGTACCTGTGGATGTGCTGGTCCATCAAGTGCTGGACAAAGGATGTGTCGTCGATGCGCTTGAAACAGTGGTCCCACTGGCATGAGAAGACAGAGGGTGGGTGTGCTGTGGCGCCCACAAGAGGTGTCTGTTGGTCAACCAGCGTAGGGGCAGAGAGCAACCCAGAAGAGGGCAGATGTGTGGGGGACTCCTTTTTAACCTGTATTTCTCTCTGTTTCTGCTGCTGCTGTTCTCTCTCTCGTCTCTCCTTCTGTTGCTGCTGAAAAGTGTTGAACTGGATGAAAAAGTCAAAGTCGTTCATGAGCTTGTCCTGGGTTTGTATGGCGTTGGGGATGGTTGTGTGGAAACAGGACTGGTGAAAGTTTGGGTCGTACTCGAGCTTTCTCTTTTTGGACTCGGGCTCCAAGTTGTCGTAGTCGGGCTCCTCCTTGATCATGGACTCGGGCACCGACAACAAGTTCTTCAGCACGTTGTTGATCAACTTCTCAAACATGGGCCTCGAGTAGTCCTCAGCCACGGGCAACATGGACTCTTCGGAGCAGCAGTCGTAGGCGATCCGGGTGTTGTCGACACACGACGGGTCGTAGCAAATGCCGTGTGGGTCGGCCACCGGCTGTGTTATCTCGGGGGCGGCGGTACCTAGGGCTGGGGAGGCGGCAGCCACCGGCACAGCGCCGGAGGCCTTGGGCACCGGCGGCAGCTCTGAGTGGGCAGTCTTATCGTGCACATGGGGAGCAGGAACACACGGATCAGTCATGGACTCACAGAACTGGGAGCAGTTCTTGCTCTCGGGCTCACAGCAGGGAGTGTTGGGGCTGGAGCATCCCTCTGTGCGCTTGGTGTCGTCACAGGAGAAGAAGAAACAGTCGTCCAACTCGTCGCAGAAGATGTCCTTGCAGTAGGCAAGGTCCTCAAAGTCCTTGCAGGTGTCGGACAACTCGACGTTGTCGGGAATGCTGGTAATCTTGGACTTGTCCTCATGGTCGTGGTTGTGGATGTGGCCGTGGATGTGCGTGTGGTCCTTGTGTTTGTGCACATGTCCGTGCACATACCCGTGGGTTAGCACTCTCTGGTCTTTCATAGCTGGCGGGCGCTGTTCTGGAAGAAAGATGGGTGTGGAAAATGACGTGCCATTGAAGGGCTCCGTAGCAGTCGATTAATATGTTGCAAGACCTTGGTGGTTGCGCTGTGTGCAGGCGCTGTCCTTTTGATAGCTGCGCGGCGGGAAGTGGGAGTAAGGTGGTGGTCATGTGTTGGGGGTCACGTTAGTGCACCCCGTTGCGCTGAGCACATGCGTTGCTGTGCGCACGTGTCATTCACGTGCTGGTCCTCGCTCAGCACCCTGCCTGCACACAGCGTTTGTTTCCCTTTTACTGTTTTTGGCAGCGGAGCTCCACCAAAATACACATTACACAACTTGGAGGCACGGCGGTCTTTGTTTGGGCTACTAGAATAGGGAGAAGAGGAGTGTGCTCGAGTGAAATAGCCCTTTCTCGGAGGGGTTTGCCACCCCCCGTGTGCTGTACAGCGGACAAAGGCTGGACGATCGACGTCTCGCATCGATCTTCGCTCATCATGGGCGCTTCGCTACTTCGTCTAATGCACCGGGAGATCAGTTTTAGGGTTTTCGTAATTACTCTATTGTGTTGCATTCCCATACACACAAGAGTGTACTAGCCCAAAGAGAACACTAAACCAGAATTAAGCTTTACGGAAGCACAAGGGGAAGAAAGCAACCATGGGCTGTCGTCCCCTCCCGCAAGAAGCACATCTGTGTTGACCCAGCCCAAACTTGGAAGCGGAGGCAGACAAACAAAGACGGCGGAGGTGGAACCAGAGACCGGCACTCGAAAGCAGGGGCCCCTCGCTCATACTGTACAATGTGGGCCATGCAGAAGTCGAGTGTTCGATGGTTTCGACTGTGATTGTTCTGTTGGTAAATGTACATTTCTGTTTGTGTGCACCGGCGACAGGCATAGCTAACACACACAAATGGGGAAAGAGCATCAAACGGGATTATTCCTTCGATTCCACTTTTATATATAATGACGGGATTTCTATTGTGAACGGGGAATTTTAGAAAATACTCATTGGGCAAAGACACTCTAGCGCTACGAGCTAGGCGAGACGATACTTAAGAGAACATAATCGAGAAGTGCCAACAATGGCGTTGATAAGCCGGATGTTTAAGAAGAAGGACCTACCGGACGAGGGTGTGGATCCCACAACACCAGAGATGCCCCCCAGCCCTGTGTTTTACTCGCCCACCAGCCAGTGGAGTCCCATGAGCGATGTCTCGAGCTCCAGCAAGACAAGCCGTTCCCCCAGCATTTTCAGCGTGTTCAAGAGGCGACCCAGGACCAGGCACGAGACGCCGGTGGTTGCGGCGCCACGCTCCAACCCCATTGCGCCCTCCTCGGCCCCCGGCGAGGCCAGGTTGGCCGAGGTCTTGGACAATGAGATCATCGACAGCCCGCTCCGTGGCTTGTTGATGGCAGAGGCATCCACTGCCGACCACCTGGCGGTGCCAGACTACTTGGACGTGTGCGTGCCCGTGAGTCCCATTGACCTCCCGGCAGATTGGGACTGTCTCCAGAAGCTCGAGGCGGCCGTCCTGGCAAACGAATCACAGCTGTTGCGCCCGGTGCTCAACCAGGTGCTCAGCGACCCGGCCCTAACCACGCTGCCGCCCCACAGGGTGCTCGGCAGCCCGTTGGAGGAGGCCCCGCCACTCAACCACGAGTCCACCTTTGCATCCTCCATCTCCTTTGTCGACGACCCCAGCCACAGCACCACCAGAAACGACTTTGACGACGACGAGGTGAAAACAACAGACCTCGGCACCGTCATCAACGCCAGCATCCAGATCTACAAGCGAAAGTCCCAATTTTCTTTGCGTCTCTTGGCCCCGGACGAGGACGACAGCTACTCGCTCGACGAACTTCTCCAGAACTACCAGGAGGATGAAACTAGGCACCCACAGGCTCGTGCCCGTGCAGCGCTGCACGGCCAGCAGCCCATTGAGTCCCTTGCTGACTCGATAGACCACCTCGCCCAGGTGCTTGGTGAGCTCAAGCAGTCCCACATTGACCTCGTAAAACGCCACAAGAGAGACGTCAAAGTGATCAAGACACTTTTGCACGACGACCGCCGCTCCCAGGTACGCAAGTCGTTGCTGCTGCCCACTCTAAACGGCTATCTCCACAAGCCTGAGTCGCTGCCAGCCCTAAACGGCTACCTCAACAAGAACGAGTTGCAGCCAGCCCTAAACCTCCACGAATTGCAGCCATCTCTAAACGAATACCTCCACCAGCTGCAGCCCACTCTAAACGAGTACCTTCACAAGGCCGAGTTGCAGCCCCGCCTGCGTGTGCCCAGCTCGTCCGCAAGAACCCCCCACGGCTACCGCAAGACATTCATACCCATGCACATCACCGTCTCCAGCGACCTAGCCACGCCACTCCCCCTCTCATGCAGTCCTTTTGACTCTTCCCTTTCATCTTACTCCTCACTGGTGATGAGTAACCCAAGCAAAAACTTGCTTGCTTAGTCAGTCCTGATTATGAACCCGTCATGTCATTACCACTACTGGTGATGGCCCTACCTATTTAGTCCCAGGTTGCCTATTTAGGAAGGTATACCTTCAACAATATACCAACAATGCATTTTGTTGTATGACAATGTAGGAACAACGCAAAACCATCACCACAGCTATGGAGGACCTCTCCGGCTTTGAGTAACCCGTCCCACAATCACATACCGTACCTAGTGTGAGCAAAAGGGTCTTGAAATTTCAAGTCTTCTTTTTGTAAGATTTTGCTGGAATTTTACAAAATTACGGAATGTAACCATTCACTTGCAAGGACCTCTTCGTAACTGCTCAGCATTTCTCCTCGGGGTTACTTTGGCGTCACCACAACCTATCAAAGCTGCGTAATTTAATTGCTTTGGTGACTCAGATGTGGTTGGCTACTGCTTGTGTAACTTTTCGCAGCAATTCTTGAGCTAGTGGTGGAGGACTGGGTGGAGGACTGGGTGGAGGCAATATCCACATTGTTTGAAAAGGAATATCCACATCTTGCAAGAGGTTCCGACACGATTGGAGTGCCAGACTAGTTGACCAACTTCTGCCAGCCCCTCGGTTGAACAAAAAATGGAGTGTTCCCCTTAACTTCTGTGCTACAGATCTGCCAACAACGGTACCTCTCGCTTAACCTACTAATCGTTCTAGCACTACACCCCTGACATTTATGATTCATTATTATACAAATACAACCAACTCACCTCTGCAACTAGCTTTGCAACTCCTTGATCTCCGTATCGTCGGCCACCAAGCCCATGACAACCAAGTACATGTTCAAGTTGTTCAACAAGTTTTGTTTCTTGTACAAGTTGGCCAAGTCTGTGTTGTCGATGGCCTTAGCACGGGCCATGACGGAGAAGATCTCATCTCTGACCTCGTCCACAATGATTCTTTGGTGGCTCAACTTACCACCCAAAGAGAGTGTGGCCAAAAATTGCCAGACGTAGTTGTCGCTCGAGGTAGCCCCGGCGTCGTCAAAGTCTTCAGCGTTTGGAGGGAAAATGGCGGCGATCCTGGACTCAAGAGAGGTGAACAACTCGTCGTAACAGGAGGACCATTCCGAGAGATCGGTGGCGGAGATACTGCCCTCACCAATAATCAACTCGGCACGAGAGAGCAAGGTTGTCAAGATGGTCAAACCAACCTTGGTGGTGGACACAAAGGAAACGTTGTTGTGCTCAATCAAAATCACAAGCAACCCAATGATCTCGTTGAACTTGAAGTCCAATGCAGCGTTCATCAAGACCTTGGTGAAGGTCGAGGAGTATGCCTCCACCAACTTGTTGATGTGGTCGGGAATCTTTTTGTCTTGGTACGTGGTGTAAGACCCGTTCTTGATGACAGACAAGTTTTCCAAGTTGGACATAATCAAAGTAACAATGGTCAAGATTTGCTCTCTGTTCAAGAACTTGAAAAGACGCAGCAAGATCTTCAAGGCCTTGCTGTAGTTCAAACTTTGGATGAATGGGTTGACCTCGGACTCGTCGTCTCCCAGCGACGAGGGCTGTTCCAACACCTTCAACGACTCCCACAAGGCAGTGGTGTCAACATCAGCACTGGTTCTGGTCTCGCTCTCAACCGTCATGAGCTCAGTGATGATGTTTTCCAAAGTACTCATAATATCCTTCTTGGTGTACTTCTTGGTAAGCTTGGATGGAGCAGAAATCGATGGCGATCTCTCCTTCTTCTCCTTCTTTTCAAGCTCCCTTTGGGCAGCCTTACTAATAATTTCCAATTGTTGTCTTGGTTTTTTACCACTTCCAAACGAAATCTTCCCCAAAGCTCCTTCCTTGGTGTACTGACTCATTCTGGGTCTGTCCTTAGCAACAGTAACAGCCTTTTGGACCTGTTGCTGCATTCTCTGCAAGGCAATGTCAACTCTCATTTGACGGCCACCCAATCTATGTCCACTTTGCTCCAAGTAGGCTTGTGCAACAGAGTTGTTGTGCTCTGCACTTTGTTGCAAGGGGTTGGCAGAAGCCTTAGGATGGATAACCTTAAAGACTTGAGCGTAGAAGTCCTCGTTGTAAGGGTCATCGGTCACAATTTGCGACAATTGGAAACGAGTAACAAAGTCCTTGTCCTTTGGATTCATAATACCAGAGTACTTCATGATACGAGAAACCTTTTCTTGTCTTCTTGCAAACTTCTCTTGTTGTTCTGGAGTCAAGTCTTGAGGTGGGTGGTTGTGGTTATGGTGGTGGAAATTACTTTGGTAGCTGCTGCTGCTGTGGCCACTCTCAGCGGTAGCTGGTTGTTGGAGTTGTTGGGATGGAGAGTGGACGGCAGCACCCGCAGCGTCCTTGGAACCCAAAACTGGAAAGTGGGATAAGTCCTGCTTCTGGGCTGGCGCAGCATGGATTTGTTGAGCAACTGGTTGTGGTGTGTGTTGTTGCTGAGGTGGTTGCGCAGCACTAGGGGCACTAGCAGGCAATGCTTGTGGTTGGGGTTGCTGAGGTGGTTGCGCTTGTTGTTGCTGTGGTTGTTGGACCTGCTGTTGGGGGATTTGCTGCGGTGGAGGAGGCTGCATGTGCATAAAGTTGCCTTGCTGCATAGGATACTGCTGGTTCATTGGGGGAGGATACTGCCCGTATTGGCCAGGGGGAGGAACAAAGCCGTTTGGAGGCATCATGTAACCTCCAAATTGGGGTGGCGGTGGCATCATGCCTGGCATCCCAAACTGAGGAGGAAACTGCTGCTGCTGCTGGTGGAGCTGCGGGTGGACGTGGCCCTGGTCGATGGAAGTCAATTGGGCCTCAATCTCCTCCAAAGACAAAATCTTCTTGTCGGACTCTTTGGCGGCAGGGGCGTTGGAGGCCCCCCACAAATCTTGCATGAATTCATCGTCGTTGGTGGGATGAGATGCAGCCTGAGCATAACTAATAGTCTGCGGTTGAGGAACAGGAGCAGGGCGGTGCGCCATGCCCCCTTGGTTGCCAAAACTGAAGTCTTTGCCAACACTGGTGGCTGCTCCAAACGTTTCGTCATTGAAAGCATCATCTCTCTCATCCAATTGTTCTCCTAACCCGTCGTAGGTGTCTTGGAAATCATACTCTTGACCACCCTCTTGAGGTTGCCCCCTGGAAGACGGTGGTGCCGATGGATCGAACCCAAAAAACGACATGGTGTTTGTTGCTTGTTTTTGGCGTCGAAGAAAAATTTTCGACACTCGTAGCTAATCTCAACAGTCACGTGTGCACCTCTCCCACACAAACCATTCAAGGTGCTGTTGAGGCTGTGACCGCTGATTTGTATAAGACTTCCAATGTAAAAAGTCAAGGGGATGGTAAATAATGTTATTTTAGAAGGTTTGAGTTGTTTTAGGTATGTTTTCGTTCATTGCAACTTGACTAGATCAGCCATGCAGAGATCAACAAAACTCATGGCGCTTGGGGTTTCAACATCGTCGACGCAGCTTGGTAGACAGTTTAAGCGTCGTGTAGACATATTTGAGATATGCTTAAGAATATGAATCCGTGAATTTTTCTTTGGTTGTTGTCTCCTTAATCTGAGACTAAATAGTTTGCAACCTCTTTCGCGACGAAATGATTACGAAGGTCCATCTGGTTGAATGCGTAGTTCTAATAGAGTCCCTACATGGGAACAAGGCAGAGAGATGGAATTTCATTTCTGTTGACTGCATGGTAATTCTGACTAGCTCTGACCCCTTGGATATGGTTGAGCGACATCCCCATGACTTCCTAGTTAAACACAAGGTGGAACAGCACGCCAACGGCATGCCACTCCGAGTAGATTACCTTAGATATCAGTCAATTTAACAGGCGTAAGATACCAAGCGTCCACAGGAATACCTGGGTTGCCGGTAAAAATTGAAAACTAGGTTGTTGAAGACTAGTGGAAGGTTACTAGTGAGCGCTCCAGCGCAACGTACAGAGTAACAATAACAGGAAAATCCTTGACTAAGTATCTACCTAACTGAATATGAATTTATTTTACCAGCTAGCTGTATTTGTTGTTGTGTCTGCTACCATATTAAGCTCACAGTTTCAATTCTACGGAATTTGACTTTAACCGAGTCTTTTGCGTTACATCTTGTGAAAAGCGTAGGGTTGTTGGAGTTGATTAGTTGCAGCACACTCATAACTTTAAGGAATGCGGAAATCTGCACCATGCTTCTGGTGCATGCAATAAATTGCTGCAAAAAATGGGGTCAAAAAAAGAATCGGGGTAGACTTAAGCAGAAATTAATAAGCTTAGCAGAACTAGAGCCCAACAGAAATAGTTTCAAGTCAAGTCAGCATAGTGAGGTAGCGCTGTGGTCAAAAAGCAACAATTCAGCTTTAGGTTTTTTTTTCTCTTTTTTATAAACGAGATGTACAGAACAGAGTAACAATTCAGTGGAAGTTCTCGAGCTTTTTAATTCATTGCCTACCACTGGCAGTAAGCATACTAAATCTGCAAAAAGAGTGCATTTGGGCTATAAAAAGGTGTCAGCTGTATGATCTAAATGGGAAGTCCTCCAGTGACCATGCTATAAGTATTCTTATGCTACGGGGTGAGGCATAATGAAGAATATAAATACATGTATATCTGTCTTTAGAATGTTAACCACAACAATGTCAGACAATTCTCTATGGGACCTAGGGGAGCTTTGCAAGCTTCCAATGCACAATATCATTATGAATACCTTCTACGGTAAAGCCGATAAATACTTCAACTGTTTACAATTTTTACCTACGTCAGCTTTAGGTGGAAATGGGTACCAGGTGTTGCTTGACGTACTCTTTCGGATAACTATGGAGATGAGAAGCATAAGTCGTAAGGGCGACATATTGAGCACCTTATATATCTGTGAAATTAATAAGCTCAGAGACAGCAAATTGACCCTCGCTTACTATCGGTTTGCGCTATCGCTTCCGGTCTTTGAGTGTTACAGCGGCTCCTATAGTCGGCGTCCTGAAATCAAAATGGAAGAGCCTACTTATGAGAGATTTGGTGAGTTCAATTACAAGTTGACCAAATTTAGGGACAATGACTGGATTGCAGATCAAAGAGAAATGGTGTTACTGAAGGCAATGATGTTACCAATTGAAGAGAAAATCATATTTGAACCATTAGTTGAGATGAGTTCCGTATGTGGAGAGCGTGATTTTGTGATTGCCGTCCATGGGTTCTTAAAACCAATCTGCGCCTTATTGAGACTCGTGGGCATTGAAGCGTACTTGATTGGAAATAACCCAACGCCTTCAAGTCGCTCTGATTTGTACATTTGGAACAATAACGTTACCAAGTGTGTTATTGAAGTGAAGCCTTTTCCGATACTTAAGCGGGGAACAATTTACTCGAATGAACAAGGTAAGCTTTTAGTTCAAGATACCCAGTTTCAAAAAGTCATCCGGGAAACAGTTATTCAGATGTTCGACTTTTGTACACCATTTGCTATAATAACTGATTCCTTTCTGTTTTTGTTTTTAGAATTCATTCTAGAAGACTCCGAATCTGAGAGTTATGAATACGAGAGTGTGGTTTATCCTGACGGTAAGAACGCTGTTCACGTTGCTCCAATAAGGTACCGCATATTTGATCAAACAAGCAAAGAACCAACGCTCAGGGAAGCAATGCTAAGTTTTATTAAGAAGGCGGTAGAAACTAACGATATAATAGGTACTGGCAAACAGATGCTTGTCCTTTCTACCGCTTTTCAAAAGATTCAGGCAAAGAGTAACGCTGGTTCCAAGCGTCCTTGCACTGCTTCACTGCGTGATTCAAAGGCCGGAAATGTTCAAAGTGCAAATATGCCTGACATCTTTACGGTTGCGACACTTCCAGCGATTTCAGAGGGCACCGAATACACAAAGAATAGCCTTGGCAGCTTGAAGGTTGCAAGAACTTCAGTTGCATCAAAGTCTTCGTCATCAGGTTCAGACTTGTCAATGGAATTGTCAACCAAATCTACTTCAAGCGATCAACTGGCTCCTCCAATAGTTTTTTGTCCCGATTCTAGGATTATTGATATCCCTCAAGTTGGTGCAATAATGCAAAGGAGAGACTCTTATAATCTATTGATCACAATGGACATAAAGGAGGCTCGCCATTTATACTCCTCACTGCGATTTGAATGGAGCAGCGCGTCAGCATCAAAGTACACTGGAACGTGTGTGTTAAAAGTGTTTGATCCATATTACAAGCTTACCTTGGATGAGGATACTAACAAATGGTTGATTGAATCCCGTGAAAAAGCTTGGAGTCAGGAATATGAATGCTACGAGTCGCTCAAATATAAAGAGGATTTCAACTCGCTATACCTTGGAAGTAGTACTAACGATTGGGAGTTTCATCATGGCAACTCTCCAACTATTCTTGGTATGTTTGTTGCGCTCAGATATCTTGAGTGTATCCCGCTCCCTCGTGACCCTGCAACATACTTGAAGGCCGAAGCCCAATTGAAAATTCTTCACAAGTATGGCATCACTCACGGCAATATTGCAGCGGAGAACATTCTTTACGGTAAGGATGAGAAAGTATACCTAATTGATTTTGAAGCATCCGGCACATGCACGGTCGAGGAGGACATGCAAAAATTGAAAGATGTGTTTGAGATGCCAGTCAGTGATACATAGTTGGTAAATCCTAGAGTGTCAACTCACTGGATCCATATCTTTGCTTACTATGAAGTAATAGTTCGTGTTGTTGGATATTTGATTGATATTCTTCCATTTTTGATGTCTGTGAATATGCTATTTGTTTGCAGCTTGTAGTCCCACTTGCTAGATATCTATTTTTGCTTTTTTTCTATGAATGGCTGCAAATTGCGGCCAAGTTTTGACAAATTGTCTTTGTTTCAACAGGACAGTGCCGGCCACATTAAGGCAACATTGGTTCCACATGTAAATGGGATATATATTTCGCGCTCCAAACTTATGGGGTCTATACTATGAATGAATTCACTTAGCTTAAACGGAGAGGAGCCACAACAAAGTTCAGACATGGTTTTGAATCAGCGCTGTTCTTGTACGTCTGACTTCTTGAGCGCGCAAGTTGTAGTACATATGTCTAGTAGACACCATTCAGAGTGAGAGTACTGTAAACAATTTCCAAAAATACTGGAAATGTACAAAATCCGCTAGTTTACTTCCTACTTCTCAGAAGTTAGCAATCTGTATCCTATCTGAAGTTAGCATGACGGATCGAGGTATCTGGTGTCGCATCAACAACAGGAAACCGGAATAGACTCAAAAACATTGAGCTCCAATCTATCGTTGAAGTTTCTTTGCTAATGTTCAAGTCAATTGAGACAGCTGGAATTTCTCCCTGCTGACCGCTGACTTACAAAAAGTATGCTTTGCTCTAGTCGTATTTCGCCGAACAACTCCGAATTTGCCACTGGATAACAATCAGCTACTATAGGTGGGATGATCTCCTATTCAGCCATGACTCCAATGTAACACGTCTGAAACTATTGCATGCGTAGTTATCGCCGCGTGGGTTTTCTTTACTCGTCTGACAGCTACTAAAAAAAGAATTTAGTGCTAGCGCAAAGAGTTGTATAGGAGGTCAATTGGAAAAGAGTGCCCAAATATGCACCTTATAGAGCTGAGAAGCAAGCAGGCAAGCTGGAACGGATTAATTAAGTGCATTCAAAAGTCGTACAGGCTAAAGTATAATCCCATAGAGTTTTCAGTAAGGAGACAGGGATGAGAGGAACATAAAAAATAAATGTTCAAACAGGGAATGTGGCTGCAAAAGGTGCTGCATTCTGCAGTTCAAGATACCCAACGATACGGTTCAAAATTGTATTGGTAACGGCATTCGAAAGAAAACAAGACATGAAATGAGCTTGGAGGACACTATTGCTCGAGCGTCTTGATTCGATGCCTACCGCGAGCAAGTGGCGTGCAAGTTGCAGCGCCTTAAAGAACTCCATTACGCATGTCAAATCTGCAAGGAGAGTGCAGTGTGGGTAAGTTCGAGAGGTGTCAGCTGCATGATCTAATTTGAAAGTTCTCCAGTAACCAGGCTACAAGCACTTTTCTGCTAAGGGGTGAGACCCAATTAAGTATATAAATAAGTGGAATTCTGTCTTTCGGTATTCTACAACAACTATGTCCGACTATTTGGTTTCGGATCTTAGGCAGCACCCTAATCTTCTAGACCTTGGGGAGCTATCCAATCTTCCAATCCACAATCTCATTATGAATACCTTCTACGGTAAAACGGATAAATACTTCAACTGCTCAGCATTTTTACCTAGGTCGGCTTTCGCTGAAGATGCGTATGAACTGTTGCTTCAATTATTCTTTCAGAAAACCATTGCGAAGAAAGACATAGAAGCTAAAGGCAGCTTTTTGTGCACCTTATACATCCATGAGATTAATAAACTCAGAGACAGCAAATTAAAGCTCGCGTACTATAGATTTGCGCTTTCACTTCCGGCATTTGAGTGTATCAGCGGCATCCTTACTCAGCGCCCTAACCTCAATATGAGAGAGCCTGATTATGGGAGATTTGGTGAGTTCAATTACAAGTTGACCAAATTCATGGACAAGGATTGGATTGCAGATCAAAGAGAAATGGTGTTACTGAAGGCAATGATGCTACTAATTGAAGCGCCAATCATATTTGACCGATTAGCTGAGATGACTTCCGTGTCTGGAGAATCTGATTTTATGATTGCCGTCCATGCGTTCTTAGAACCAATCTGCTGCTTATTGAGACTCCTGGGCATTAAGGCCTATGTGGTTGCAAGTAGTCCATCCCCTTCAAGTCGCTCTGATTTGTACATTTGGAACAAACAAATTGTCAAGTGTGTTGTTGAAGTCAAGCCTTTTCCAATGCTTGAGCTGGGAATAATTGGCACCAATATAGAAGGTGAGTTTTTAGTTCAAGATACCCAGTTCCAAAGAGTCATCCGGCAAACGGTTATTCAGATGTTCGACTTTCGTACACCATTTGCTATAATAACCGATTCCTTTCTGTTTGTATTTTTAGAATTTATTCTAGAAGACTCGGAATC